>JABLUY010000017.1:0-274315 GCA_013306675.1 Thraustochytrium sp. TN22 | reverse complement strand
CTGCCAGTGCCGAGCCACGCTTCCGGGCTTCAGCTTGCCTGCCAGTGGCGGCGCGGCGCGGCGCGCGGCGCCACAGCGCTGGGGCGCGGCTCACGTACGCTTGCGCGGTCTGCGCGACGGCGGGCGGAGACCGAGGGCGTGGAACGAGACGAGACTGCTCGACTCGACCGCCTCTTCGCGCCGGTCCTTGCCCCTCTGGAAAAGGTCCCCCCTCGCCGTCATCCCCGCAGCCCTCCCCTCGCCGCACTGCCCCGTACTTTACGCCGCCCCCCCTGGCTTGTTCTGTGCGCCTCGCTCGCTGAGCCCCGCAGCGGCCGTGCGGCCCCTCCCGCCTGCGGCGGCCCGCCCGATCCTTCCCGCAGCTGCCCTCTGCTCGCCACGGCCGCTCATCCGCGATCGCAGACGCCGAGACAGCGCGCGCGCGGGGGGCAGTGCGGCGCCCAGTGGGGGCGGGCGGGGGAGGCCAGGCTGGTGTGGGGCGGCCACCCCCCTCCTCCTCCGGGCGGGCTGCGCGCCGGCAGCAGGAAGCCGCGCGGAAGCTGGCGAGGGCCCCCCAGCTGGAACCCCGGCGCCACTGCAGGCGGACGATGTCCCCCTTCTTCGCGCAGAGGTCGGATCGTTCCGCGAACCGGGTGTGCACCTGTCCCCGAGCGCGCCGAGGCGCCGCGGGGACTAGCATGTGTGCGCTGCTTTCGTGATCGCGGTGACGGCACGGCTGGCCATGGTGGGCGTCGGCGGCGGTGATCATGTGTCAGATGTCAGAGGGAGGCTTTCAGAGAGCTCGTTTCCGTCGCCGCTTTTGCTTTCGAGTTCCCTCATGAGCGAGCCTGAGAGCAACCGGGGTTCAGGTTAGATTTGGCGCTCATCGCCGTTGTCAGTAGCCCTAGTGGTGGTGGAAGGCGCCGGGGACTGCATCTGGCTGGTGGCTGATGTCCAAGTCGTCTTGCCAACCAGCAAGTGCGGCCATGCTTGTGTGGTCTGACTGTAGCTTTTGGGGCTTGACTGTCATCATGACAGAGGTGGCCAGACAGATCCGAGACGCTCCGCGACCAGCCTGGGACGCTCGGGGCAGGGGCCGGCGGCGGCGGCGGTGGCAGCGGCGGCGGCGGCGGCGGCGCGATGGTGCTGGTGAGCGTGGGCACGGAGGGCGGCGTCCAGACCCAGGTGGACGTGCGGCGCGATGACCTGGTGGCGGAGGTCAAGGCGCGCCTGGTGGGCGAGTCCTTCCCCGAGCGCCGCGGCCGGCTGCTGACGCTCACGTACAATGGGCAGGAGATGGCAGACGAGGATAGCGTGGGCGACTACGGCCTGCATGACCTGTCGGTGGCGCGCTTCTTTTTGGCGGTGGCGCCCAGTCAGCCGTACTCGGCTGTGGATTACAACAAGCTGGCGGCCGCGCTCGTGGCGGAGGGCTACAAGAAGTCCGCGGCTGACTTTTACATGCCAGGCGACGTCTGGGAGGGCCGCTGGACGCACGGCGACGAGTACCTGTCGTACCCGCCGGTGGACGTGAACAACAGGTGGTCTACCGTACCACCGAGCGCATCCCGCGAGCTGACGCCAAGCCCGCACCGCTCCGCCGCAGCCGCGGCCAAGCATCAGCGGCAACAGCAGCAGCAACAACAGCAGCAGCGGCGGCGGCAGCAGCAGCAGCAGCAGCAGCAGCAGCAGCCGGGGTCGGCCCTGCCGCAGTCGCAGCAGCGACCTCGTCAGCTGCAGAACCATGGGCGGTCGTCCGGGTCCGGACGCCTCCTGCCCAGGCGGCCCGCGCCCACGCTGCAGGACCAGGTGCGAGGCCCTGGGAGCGTGGTGGGGAGTGTGATAGAAGACGATGGCGCTGAGGTATTGATGGGGGAGGAGGAGGCGGAGGATGACCTGAGGAGCGACATGAGTGGTGGCGTGGGCCGCAACGGGGGCCCTTGGACGGCCAACGGGGTGGGCCGCGCGGGGCAGGCGGCGCGCGAGGACCTCTTCCGGCGCGCGCGGCGGCCGAGCCAGGCCTCGGACAACGCCACCGCCGGAAGCACGGGCACGGGTGCCGCCGCGAGCGAGGCGGGCGCCACCTCTGTGCCCGGCGCCAGCGCCAGCGCGTCAAAGGTGGGCCCGCAGGGCCGCTCCTTCGTGTCGGTTTACACGTGCCGCGCCGGCGGCTGCGACTTTAGCCTGCTGCACAAGGCGGAGGGCCGGTGGGCCGGAACGATGGCATTCTTCACCGCCGACCTCGAGACGCACCCAGCCGGCCCGCATGCGTGCAGCAGCCGCGTGAGCTTCTTGGCGGACCGGGCGTGCTGGCTCGAGCGCCAGCGCCTCACTGGCGCCTCGGGCGTCGCCTCGCATTCGGCCTTCTTTTACGTACCGCAGGCAGACGGTCTCGCGCACGTGGAGACGGACTTGCCAGAGCTCGCGCGCGGCGCGCTCATCAAGCTGCGCGAGGTCGGCTCCCACGTGCTTGTGCTCACGGCCGTGCACCCGACCTCGGGTCAGACGCTGCTCTCGGAGACGACTACCTTTAGCCCTGACTTTCAAGCCCGCGTGCGCACCGGCCAGCGCTTCGACAGCTCTGGCGCCTTTCGAGGCAGCTTTATCTCGCGCGAGCGCAAGTTCATCGACGAGGAGTCTGGCGCGCTCGAACGGTACGACTTTGAGTGAGGGAGCGAGTGAGCGAGCGAGCGAGCACCTTTCCTGGTTGGCAACGTGCAGTGAAGAAGCAATCTGCAGTGAAGAAGAATCCTGGAGTGCAGTTGATGAGGTGCAAGAAAATTGAATTTCGAACTGGCAGCCTGCCTGAGCACAGGATTCAAAAGCTCAAATCAGTCTCGTTCGCCAGTCAGGACAAGCTGGGGCCATGGAGACGCTGCAGGTGCGGTGGGTGAACTGCGCGCAGGCCGAGAGCCTCGTCGCGGAACTCATGGCGGAGGCGCATCGCGACGAGGCGCTGGAGCTGCCCAAACTGGCGGCCACCGAGGTGGATGTCCAGGGCCGCGTGCGCGTGCTGGTTGCCACGGAGGAGGCTGTGATTGTGCGGCGCGGCGAGGACCTGCTGCGCCTGCTGCGCCTGCTGCACGTGGTGCGCACTGGCCTGCAGGATGGCCGGACTGCCACTGTACGCGACGTTTATTACGTGCTCAAAGGGTCCGCGTACGCGTTCGAGAGCTACGAGCACTGCGTTCGCGCCGTGCGGCACGTCACGTGGCGGCTGCGCGTCCCGCGCGCGGCCCTTGGGCTCGTAGCGCACAGCAAAGGGTCAGTGCTTGGGCCAATTGAGGTGTTGACCCGGTCGGCCACGGGCCACGTGGCGGCGGAGACCGCAAGGCACTGGAGCATCCCAATTCGCAGCGAAGTCCTGGTGCCCGGGCGTGTCCTCGTCCGGGCCTTGCCGGGCCAGAACGCGCCCGCCTTTGTGCTGGTTGTGGAGAAGGCCGCCATCTTTCACCAGCTCGAGCAGGCGAACCTGCATCTGCGCCTGCATGGCGTCCTCGTGACGGGTCGCGGCATGCCGTGCCTCGCGACGCGCGCCTTTTTGGCGCTTGTCGCGGCAAGCTTTCCGCAGGTCCCGGTGCTCGCACTCGTGGACTGGAATCCGCACGGGCTGGCGATTGCGCTGGTCTACGCGCATGGCAGCACGCTGGAGGCCGCCAGCTACCTGTGGGCGGTGCCGCGCCTACGACTCCTTGGCATGACGCAGGTCGACGTGGCGAGCCTGCCGGAGGCTGCCAGGGCAGCCGCCGGCCAGGCCTTGTCGGCTGTGGACCGCAGCCGCGCCGAGGGCATCCTGGACCTGCACGCGGCCTCCGCCGTCGCGGACGTGCCAGGCGAGCTCGCGGCGATGCTCCGCGTTGGCCATAAGCTGGAGCTTGAGGCCCTGCAGTCCCGTACGGGCGAGTACGATCCCGGCTCCCTCGCCGATGTCTGGCTTCCGGCCAAGCTGCGCGCCGCCCTCACAGTGAGCCCAGAGTAAAGGTATTGGCAAAAAACCAGGGCCATCGGCAAATCCGTTCGAGGACAGGTTCACCCTGTCGCACAGTCTCAGGCCAGGTCGCTCGAACGGTGTGTACGGGGACCCCCCTTGCATTTGTCAAGGTTGAGTTCATGATCGAAGGCTCTGCAAGGCAATCAATCGCTGCACTCCGCGTCGAGACGAAGAAGGACAAGCAAGAACTCTTTCGTTTCTCTTGCCTTGGCCGCTACCTCGCGGTGCGGTGCGGTGCGGCGCAGCGCGACGCGGCGCGGCCGGCGCGGCGCGGCCCGAGGCAGCGGCGCAGGCGGGCAGCAGAAATGAGCCTCGAGGATGAGTCGAGCGGCGCGGAGGCGACGAAGCTGTCGGCCGCGGAAGTGGCCGCGATCGAGCGCGAGTTCGAGGTGCGCGCGCCGGAGCACTTGCTGACGTTCAAGCACGAGTTTGACAAGGTGCGGCGGTCGCTGGTGCACAGCCTGGAGCGCGAGCGCGCGCAGGTTTCGCGCATCAAGGAGCTCAAGGACCGGCTGAGCGAGACGAACAAGCAGCTCAAGACGCGCACTGCGGTGGCCGAGTCGCTGGAGCGCCAGGTGCGGCGGCTGGACGAGGAGCGTCGGCGCGCCGTGCGGTCCGAGACCTTTGCGCGCGAGCGCGAGGAGAACGCGCGGCGCATCGTGCTCTCGCTCAAGCAGCAAGTGGCAAACTTGGAGTCGCGCGTCCACCACGCGGGCGGCCAGAGCCCGGCGCAGGCGCTGGCGCTGGCGCGGCAGCAATTCGACGAGGACGAGGAGAAGCGCGCGGACGACGTCCTCTTCCAGCGCACCAAGGCATTCGGCGAGGGCGACTCGCCGTTCGAGCAGTGGAAGCGCGCCTACCGGCAGTGGACGCCCAAGGCCGCGCCTTCCGCAGTGCCGGCGTCCTCGTCCTCCAAGGCGTCGCGTCGCGACGCCTTCGAGGTGTACGCCGCCATGCACCCTGGCCAGCCGCACCCGCACGAGCTGGCGCTGGCGGCCAAGCGGCCGCCGCCGTCGCGCTCGCTGACGCCCATGCAGCGTGCCGAGGCGGCCCTGCGCCAGCCGCGCCAGTGAGCGGCGCCGTCGCTCATCTCCATCACCGTCGCCACGCCTCTGCCTGCACGCGCGCACGCGTCTGACTCAGGCTCGCTCTCTCCGGGTCGCTCGGGCTCTCAGCAGGCGGGCTCCCGGCTCTGGCTCTGTCTCGTTCCTCCTCTCCGCGGCGGCGGCGGCGTCGGAGCGGCGCGGCAAACGCGGAGCGGCGGCGCGCGCGGCGGGGCGGGGCGGGGCGGGGCGGGGCGGGGCGGGGCGGGAGGGGAGGAGGGGGCGCTGTGCTGCGCAGCGCGGCGCGGCGTGCGGTGCGCGGCAGCGCGGGGCGGCTTCGATGCGGCGGCGCGCGGCGAGCAACAAGGCGGGCGGCTCGCCCACGACGCCCGGCAAGGCGATCCTGACGGGCCACCACCAGATCGATATCGCGCTGCAGAGGCATGTGGAGGTGGAGTTCGAGGCGCGCTGTCTGGCGGCCAGTATTAAAGAGTTCCTAGGCAAGGTGCGCGAGCAGGCAGACGCCTCAGGCCGCGTCACCGTGGCGGTGCGCTCGTACTATGCCGGCACGGTGGGCGAGGAGCGCGCGCGCGTGTACGAGCAGGCGCATGAGGCCGTGGACCGGCAGGTACCGGACAAGCTTCTTCGAGTGGCGTCGGAGCATATCGTGGCGCGACTGGACGCGTACATGAATGAGCTCACCGATGTCAAGTCGGAGATCAAGACCTTTCAGGACCGCCAGGAGAAGCTGGATCACTACACGAAGAAGCTGCAGAAGCTGGAGGAGGAGCACAATAAGCGTAGCACCGACGGCAAGGGCGAGAAGCCCAAGCAAATTGAAAAGCTCACGCGCAACCGCAAGAAGCTCGAGGACGCGCGGTCCGGCCGCGACGAGATGACCTCGTCGCTCGTGCACAAGCTCGAGTACTTTTATCAGTCGCGCGTCACGACCATGGACCCGATCCTCAAGTACGTGCATCAGTTCCAGCAGGAGTTATTCCGGCAGTGCTCAGATGCGCTCCAGGTGACGTTGCCGGACTCGCCGGCGCAGGCACCCGAGGCCACCTCCGTCAGCACGACGCGGCCCATGCCCGCGCGGCCAGCCTCCACATCGCAGACGCTCTACGAGTATGGCGCAGACGGCAGCCGGCGGCCATCGAGCACTTCGTCGGCGCCGGCTCCTTCGCCCACGGACACATACTCCACGGCGCCCTCGAGCCCGGCGTCCTCGTCCGGCCCGCTGTCTCCAGGCTCCGAGTCCGCGTATTACGGCGGTGCGCCTCCTCCTCCTCCGCCGGCGCCGACGCCGGCGCCGGGGCAACCTTACCAGCAGCAACAGCAGCAGCAACAACAACATGATGATGCACCTGTGCCGGCTGCGCGTCCTGCGGCGCCTGGAGTCCCACCGATTGCACCTCGGACTTCCTCGATGCGGTCCGTGCCAACCAGGCCCGCTTCGCAGCGCCCTGCGCCGCCTGTCGCGCCGCGACGTCCAAGCACGACCTCAGAGGGCGAAAACGAGCTGGTAGACAAGTGGTTCTCTGTTTGAGACAACCTGCGCGAGGGCGAGCACAAGCTCGTAGACCAGCGAGCGCGAGAATGTAGGGGAGCGCAGGGAAGCAGGCTTCGCTCTCCAGCTAGCTAGCTACTAAACTTAGCTAGAGGTATAGCTAGCTAAGAAGCGCTAAAACCTTGTTGGACGAGCACCTGTTATTTCGCTATTGACTGTCACAAGTCACGCTCGGAGTTTCTGTCATTGCTGATGCTGTCCGTGTTGCGCGCTAGATGACTTGACGTCCAAAGAGAGCGAAGGCGACGTCACGGTCCGGGAGAAACGTTGTGCTTGTCGAAACATGGTCACGCAAGACGCAAAAGATTTGGAAATAGCAAGCGATACTGAAAGGAACCGGAAGCAGAGGAGGTGGCACTTGCTAGATGACTTGACGTCCAAAGAGAGCGAAGGCGACGTCGCTGTACGCGAGAAACGTTGTGCTTTTCGAAACATGGTCACGCAAGACGCAAAAGATTTGGAAATGGCTAGCGATACTGAAAGGAACCGGAAGCAGAGGAGGAGGTGGCACTTGCTAGTGGAGCAGGTCCACACCCCGACTTCTCTTGTCGAAGGAAGTTCGCGCGCGCACTTTACTTGACGAAGTCAATGCCCTTCTTGACCTGCTTGGTGAGGTCACCGATCATCTCGTCGAACTTGGCCTTCTCAAAGGCGGAGAGCTCCGGGATGTCACCCACCTTCTCGACACCGTTGGGGCCGAGCTCGCACGGGGTGGAGAAGAAGGCGCAGCCCTGGGCCTCGGCGACGTGGGACTCGACGAAGGTGCACTCGACGATGCCCTTCTCGCCGGAGGCGGCCTTGAGGACGCTCTCGGTGAAGCGGGCAGCGGCGTAGGCCATGGAGAGGGTGGCGGAGCCAGCGCCCTCCTTGGCCTGGACGACCTCATCACCGCCAAAGGCAATGCGGTGGCTGAGGCGCTCGATCTGCTCGTCGGAGAAGTTGGCGCCCTTGATGTGGGAGAGCAGGGGCAGGATGGTGATGCCGGCGTGGCCGCCAATGACGGGCACGTTGATCTCGCTCATGGGCTTGCCGAGCTCGTTGCCGACAAAGCAGTTGGAGCGGACGACGTCGAGCGTGGTCACGCCCATGACCTTGCGCTTGTCGTAGACGCCGGCGGCCTTGAGGGTCTCGGCCATGATGGGCACGGTCGAGTTGACCGGGTTGCTGATGATGAGCACGAAGGCGTTCGGGCACACCTCGGCGATGGTCTTGCCGATGCTGGCCACGATGCTGGCGTTGGTGTTGAAGAGGTCGTCGCGGCTCATGCCGGGCTTGCGGGGCACGCCGGCCGGGATGACGACGGCGTCGCAGCCCTTGAGCACCTCCTTCATGGCCTCGGGGCCATCGCCGCCGGTCACCTTGCCCTCGGTGTCGATGTGGCCGAGGTCAGCGGCCACACCCTTGGAGCCAACCTGTGTGCGTTTTGTATCATCGTCAGCGATCTTTCTCTTTGCTCAAGAATGCTCGGCATCCTCGTCTCCTCCTTGTTTGTCCAGCTGCCGCCGCTGCTGCTGCCGCTGCTGCTGCTGCTGCTGCTGCTGCTGCTGCCCCCCCCACCTCCTCACCCATCCTCTTCCCTCTTCTCGCCGCGAACGTGTCGCGGCAGCGCCTCAAGTCTTGCTGACGTCCAATCCTGTCCACTGAGTCCGCGAACTACCTGGTGGATGGATCCGGAGTCGCGGACACCACCACCACTCCAAGAGCACCTGGCCGCAGGTGCAGCAGGTGCAGCGGCAGCAACGGCGGACGGACGCGCGCAAGACGAGGCCGAGCACGTCGCGGGCGTCCTCGCCCCCGCCCTCCCCCTCCCCCTTGTCCACGTACCACGTCGCTCAGGCGGAGGTCGCCCACGAGCGGGCTCTGCTTGAGCAGCAGGCTGAGCGGCGCGCCGATGCCGCCCGAGGCGCCCACCACGCCGACGGTGGCCTTGGTGCTCATGGCGCGGGTGGCCAGGGCCGCGGCCTTGAAGCCGCGCGTCACCGACATGGAGCCCAGCATCTTCTCGCTCGCGCTCGCGCTTCGCAGCTGCAGGCAGGCAGGCAGGCAGGCGGGCGGGCGATGGATTCTTTCTCAGTAATCGCGGTCTGCTGCTCGGCGCCGCTCGCGGCCGCGCAGGCGCAGGATCCCCGATTTAAGGCGGGCCCGTGCCGCGCCGCGTCCTTGCGTCCCTGCGCGCCGCGCAGCCCTCTTCTCGCGCCGCGGCAGACGCCTAAGGCGGGCCCGCAAGATCGCCCGGATCTCCGCGCGCGCCCTCGCGCGCCCCGGAATTCCGCGCCCGGCGGGGTGCAGCCGCTGAGCACGACGGGGGCGGATTTCCGGAGGAGAGGCCCGGACTTCCGGGGAGGAAGACCCGGCGTCGGCGGTGGAGGAGGACTCGGAGGTCGGCGCCGCGCAGTTTGACTTGTGCGGCGGCGCTGCGCGGGCGCGGCGGCGCGATGGCGGATGACGACCTGGACGCGCAGCTGGCGGCCTTCGAGGCCGACGTCGCGGACCTGGAGGCCGCCGTGGGCGAGGACGACGCCCAGGGCGAGCAGGAGCTGCAGCAGCACGTGGACGACAAGGCCCGCGAGAGTCGCGAGGAGCAAGGTGAGGCAAGACGGACGAGAGGCCAGAAGCGCGAGCGCGAGGAGACACCTGCTGCAGCAACGGCAAGAGCGACAGCAACGAGGAAGGATGGAGAGGAGGAGGAGGAGGAGGTGGTGGAGGCGGTGGCGGTGGCCGCGGCGGCGCCGACAGTGAGCGAGGAGTACCTGGCGGCGATCTCGTCGCGAAAGAGGCGTGCGGGCGGCGCGTACTCTGCAGAGGACCCGCCCGATGAAGGAGAGAAGAAAGAGCAGGGAGAGCTACGGCAGCAGGAGGCGGAGGCCGAGGAGAAGCAGGCGGAGGGCGGGAAGCGCGCAGGTGCGCTGCGCGTGGGCGCGAGCGGCACGTACGTGGACCCTACTTTGGCGGAGTGGCCGGAGAATGACTACCGGTTGTGGGTGGGCCAGCTGGGCAACGACGTGAACGACTCGATGCTCTCGGGCAAGTTCCGCGAGTACAGAAGCTTCAATATGGCACGCGTGATCCGCAATCGGCACACGGGCAAGTCGCGGAACTATGGCATCGTGAGTTTTAGCGACCCGATGGAGATGGTGCGCGCGATGCGCGAGCAGCAGGCCAAGTACTGCGGCTCGCGGCGCATGCAGATCAAGCGTAGCCGCGCGGAGGACCGCGACGCGCGCACGGTGCGCAAGAAGGAGCACAAGCGTCAGCGCGCTATGCAGCGACTGGGCGCCACGGGCTGACCCGGACAGGCGGGTGCGCACGTGTTTCCTTGCTTCGCTGTCCGTGTACGCGGCTGTTATCGCTGCGCGGCTCGATCGCCGTCCCCTTGTCGATGTGGCGGCTGGCCCACGATGTCGAGGTTGGGCGGTGCACTAGCTGCGCGACAGCCTGCGCGGCAGCGAACGGGCCGACGGCGGTCCCGTTGGTAGCGCGAGGCTCGACTCGGCGTGCGCGTCCTTGGGCTCAGCTCAGCTCGGTGAGTGGCCATCGGGTCATCTGTCCGCCTGCGGGGTGCCAGTGGGACGCATGTCGCACGGGCTTGTTGGGACACTGCACAGGGCTCGGGACTTGTCCGCGCGAGAGAGCAACCGCCCCTCGGCGCGCAAAGGCTGTTGACGACGGGCGCTCACAGTAAAACGGCGGAGAAGTCACACCTCAAGGAGGGATGGAGGGGTGGAGGCGTTCGATCGAAGCGCACCGCGCGCACGCGCAAGCCAGGCCAGGCCAGGCCAGGCCAGGCGAAGCGGGGCTAGGCCAGGAAAAAGGAGACGAAGTGGCAACAATACTAGGATAGTTAGTAGATAGGCTGAATTGAATCGTTGGAAGCGGCTGAGGACGCGTGAGTGAGTGAGTGAGAGTGAGTGAGAATGAGAGAGAGAGAGAGAGAGAAAGGCACACAGCAAGAGAAAAAGAGATCAATGAAGAATGAAAGAAATCGAGTTCCTTGCTCGCAACTTCCTTGCTTGCATTATCGCGTTTGCCTAACATGAGGTGGGACGTTGGTCGCACCACCATCCAGCAAGACGCGCGCAGATCTCGCCAAGCTGCACGGTGGGCCCGTGGGGTAGGCAAAAAGCGAAGCAAAGCTGTATCGGTCCCGGGGGCGGCCAGGCAAGCGAGGGGGGAGCGAGCGCGAGCTGGCAAACGGAGTCTAGAGCGCACGCGCATTTGGGGCGGCGCGAAGCTGCACGATGGAGAAGCGGCGCATCGAAAAGGGGCGCGTGGACGACCTGGTGCTGATCGAGGAGGTGAGCCAGGATGAGATCGTCAAGACGCTGAAGCGGCGGTTCGATTCGAAGCAGATCTACACGTACATTGGCGATGTGCTGCTGTCGGTGAACCCGTTCAAGACGATCCAGGGCCTGTACGGGCCGGAGATGATCCCCAAGTACGAGGGCAAGATGGGCTTCGAGTTGGCGCCGCACGTGTACGCGGTGGCGGAGTCGGGATACCGGTCGATGATGCGCACGTGCCGCAACCAGTGCGTGCTGGTGAGCGGTGAGAGCGGGTCGGGCAAGACGGAGGCGACGAAGCGCGTGCTGGAGTTTGTGGCGGCGGTGAGCGGGTCCGGGTACGCGGGCATCAAGGACGCGCTGCTGAACAGCAACCCGCTGCTGGAGGCCTTTGGCAACGCTCGCACGCTGCGGAACGACAACTCGTCGCGCTTCGGCAAGTACATGCAAGTGATGTTCGACTACAAGGGCGAGCCGGTGCAGGGGTCGATTTCGAACTATCTGCTGGAGAACCCTCGCGTGGTGTCCCACGCGGCTGGCGAGCAAAACTTCCACATCTTTTATATGGTGGTGGAGGGCATGCCGGCTGCGGCCAAGGCGGAGCTGGCGCTGGATGGGCGCAGCGCGGCGGACTTTAGGTACCTGGGCGAGGAGCGGCCGGCGGCGCAGCGCAGCGCAACGCCTTCGTTCGCAGACATTGACAAGGCGATGGATGGCGTGGGCCTGTCGAAGGAGCAAAAGGAGAGCCTGTACCGTGTCGTGGCGGCGGTGCTCTGGGTGGGCCAGATCGACTTCGAGGACGACCACGAGGCTGGCGGCGACAGTGGCAAGTGCGGAAGCCGCGTGGCGCGGGAGGACGGCGGTGCGGCGCGCAGCGCGCTCGAGACGGCGGCGAAGCTGCTGGGCGTGCAGGTGGACGCTCTGGATCGCGCGCTTGTGATGCGCAAGATCGTGACGCGCGGCGACTCTGTGGACAAGGTGCTTCACAAGGACGAGGCGTACGAGACGCGCGACGCGCTGGCCAAGGCTCTGTACGCGCGGACGTTCGAGATGGTGGTGAAGTGGATCAACCTGGCAATGACGAACGAGGACCTGGCGAACGACCGTAACTTCAAGCGTAACAGCTGGCGCAAGTACACGAGCATCGGCGTGCTGGACATTTACGGTTTCGAGATCTTCGAGCGCAACTCTTTCGAGCAGCTGTGCATCAACTACTGCAACGAGAAGCTTCAGCAGCTCTTCATCGAGCTGACGCTGCGCGCGGAGCAGGATGAGTACTCGGCGGAGGGCATTGAGTGGGAGCACGTGGATTACTTCAACAACAAGACGGTGTGCGACCTGATTGAGGCGAAGCAGAAGCCGCACCCGGGGATTTTGGCGCTGGTGGATGAGGAATGCTCGCTGCTGGGCAAGGTGGACGACCTGACGCTGCTGAAGAAGATGGACAAGACGCTGCGCGAGCACCCGCACTACGAAGAGGTCAAGGTGAGCCCGCACCACTTTGTGGTGCGGCACTACGCGGGCAACGTCAAGTACGAGGCGACGGGTTTTTTGGACAAGAACCGCGACACGCTGTACCGCGATCTGATTGAGGCGGTGGGCGGCACGACGTCGGTGGACTTTGTGCGCGAGCTCTTCCCGGAGCACAAGGAGAAGCGCGACCAGAAGCGGCCTCCCACGGCGGGCACCAAGTTCCGTGCGCAGATGCAGGAGCTGATTGGCACGCTGCAGCTGTGCAACCCGCACTACATCCGGTGCATCAAGCCGAACGAGCAGAAGCTGGGCGGCGTCTTCGAGGAGGAGCGCGTGGCGGACCAGGCGCGGTACCTGGGTCTCCTGGAGAACGTGCGCGTGCGGCGCGCGGGCTTCGCGCACCGCAAGCCGCTGACGGAGTTCGTGCACCGGTACAAGATGCTCTCGCGCAAGACGTGGCCGCGCGGGTCGGGCGACGAGACAGAGGACGCGCGCCACATTCTGGAGGCCGTGGGCATCGACGAGGACGGCTACCGTTTCGGGCACACCAAGGTGTTCGTGCGCAAGCCCATGACGCTTTTCGCTCTGGAGGACATGCGCGAATCCAAGCTGCACGCGCTGGCGGCCACGATCCAGGTCTGCTTCCGCGGGTGGAAGGCCCGCAAGGCGCTCAAGGAGATGCGCGACCGGTCCATGCGCATCTTCGACGGCCAGAAGCGCCGCGGCGCCTCCTTCCGGCTCTACTTTCTGGGCGACTACGTGCGCGTGCGCGAGCACCCGGTCGTCATGTCCGCGCTGCGCGGCGAGACGGTGCTCTTCGCCGACACGGTCACCAAGATCAACCGCAGCTGCAAGCCGCAGGTGCGCCTCTGCGTCATCACCGACAAGAACGTGCTCATGCTTCGCGCGCGGCCCAGCAAGCAGAACAAGGGCGCCTTCGACTTCGTCGGCGGCGTCTCGCGGCGCGTCCCGCTCGCCGACATCTCTGCGGCCACGCTCTCCACCTTCGCGGACGGCTACATCGCGCTCGACGTTGCGAATCGGCAGCAGCCCACCATCTTCATGCACTCGGCGCGCAAGGCGGAGATCGTCACCGTACTCACGGGCCAGCGTCAGGACCTCACCGTGCGCTTTCAGGATTCCTTCCAGTACGTTTCGCCCAAGCCTTCGCTCTTCGGCGGCAAGTCCGCCCAGGGCCCTACGGAGGAGCGCACCCTCGCCTTTTCTGAGTCGTCCGCCGCCGCGCCTGCCGCCGATGCCGCGGCCAGGCCCAAGCTCGCCTTTCAGAAAGCCAACCACGCCGTCTCCGTCCACATTCCGCCCGTCATGGGTTCCGCGGCGCTCATCCAGCTCAACCACGCTGCCTAAGCTCGAGGCGTAGCGAAAACACAACCGATGTGATAATTCTTCTCGCCCGCATCGCATGCTTGCTCTTGCCGGCCACGGCCGATGCGATAATCTTTCTGCGCTACGTCCGCCAGATTGCATCCTTGCCGCGATGACGCGTCAAACTTTCGCTAACGGACAGACGAGTCTTGCGTCCGTCTTGTCCACCACGCACGGCCCGGACGGCCCCACCCGGCCCACCGTACCCCGGAGCTGCGACTGTCTACGACCCGCCAGGTGGTGCAGTGGTGGGTGGGTCCAAGGCTCCAAGCCAGCCGTCGGCGGCTAGTCACGCCACGCCAGTCCAGCTAAGCCAAGCTAGGGTTGGACTGCCCGCCTCCGATTCGATTGAGCAACCTCGTCATCTGTCGCCACGCGTCGCCACGCGGCGACGGCCATGCGTGCGAGCGCTGGTGGTCGGTGGGTGCGCCTGGGTGCAATGAAAAGGACGAGGAAATGCAAGCTCAGTCCGTCACGATGGCAGGGACACGGAGCGCGCAGTTGACGGGCGCGCACTTGCGAGCCGTGCCGCGTGCGGCCACGTGCGACAGCAGTCGTGGGCCCGGACCTACACGCTCTCTACGGCAGGCTGCTCGCTTCCTTGCCTCCGAGTCGCGTGCTTGCACGCGGCCCGGCGGGAGTCGGGCGAGCGCAGCGCTTTGCGCGCCGCGCAGCGCGGCGCCCGCGCACACACGGAATAATGAGGTACGACGTACCGCACGGCGCACGCACGGTGCACGCACAGCGCGCGCGCGGCGCGCACGCGGCGCACGCGAGCCAGCGACCAAGTCACTCGGACAAGTCCGCCCGCCGGGCGGACTTGTGGCGGGCCCTAAAAGTTGCAGAGTTGCGCGCGGAGTGACCAGGACGCAACGCAGATGTCTCGCTCGTGCTGGCCTCCACCTGCGGGCACCTGCGGCGCAGCCTGTGCGTGCACACGCCTGCACACGCCTGCACACACTTGATTCTGGCCGCGCACTGCAGCTTTCGCAGTTGCGCGCGCGCACGCGCCGTGGAAGCTTCTTCTGCTTCACTGCGAGCAAGTTGGTTTTTTTTTGTGGTCAAGGACAGAGTCCAGACAAGCCCAAACGCGGGGTTAGCCCGCGGCTGACTTCGCCAGCTCCAGTCACTGCAGGGCAGGCTTCTCCGGGACTGGTCTAGCTTACCAAATCGGCAGGCTTGTTACAGCATCCGCCGACGTCGCCGTCAAATCTCGCGCCGGTTCGCTCGCGGGTTTTCGCGGGCCCGCCGCCCTTTGCCGTGCAAGCTACACCCGCGCTGCCACGAGCCAATGCTCGCTGCGCAAGAAGCTACGGCCAAGCTGCGTAGCTTCTCCCCTGCTCCCGCCTGGCCGGCCCCGGTCGCTGCTGGCACCGGCTGGCCGCCTGCCTGTCCGCCCGCGAAGGACGCTTGCTTGGCGCCACGAGCGAGAGCGAGCGAGCGAGAGAGAGAGCGTGGAGCGAGCGGCGCGCGCAGGCTCGGGGTGCTGCGACGCGCCAGCTCGCGGGGCGCCGCGCCCCGCCCGGCTCGGACCGCCACCATCACTCGCGCCGGCCCTGGCCCGGGCTTGATTCAACTCGTGCGGACTCGTGCCCCCGCTCTCAGGCCTGGCGGACGGTGCCGCGCGCGCCGCGCCGCCGCCGGACCATTCGCGGGCTGGAAGGGCCCGAATGGTCCGCGCGCACCCCGTGTGCGCGCGGCCCCGTGAGAGGTCGCGGCTTCCAGCGCTGGCCGGCGCCCGTCACCGGCGCCCGGCACCGGCGCCCAGCGCCGGCGCTGCGCCGCTGCCAGCGCCAGCGGCCAGCCAACTTGTGCCAGAGGAGGCTGGCGGAGCGTATGAGGCTCCTGGCGAAGCCAAGCTCGCTCGGCCCGGCGCCGTTCTTTCCTTTCATCGGGCTGCTGACAGGACAGTCACCATGGTCAGGGACCAGGATGAAGCTGTCGCGTTCGGGCGAGCAGGTCGGTACGTCGGCGCGTCGCGCCGCGCGCCGGCGCGCCGCCGCGTCGCGGTCGCCGCCGGTTCCTTCGCGGGTTCCAAATCCGGTGGCGGACGCTCGTCGCGCCCGCCCAGCCGGCGGCGTGCAAGCAAGCGGCTTGTTTTGCTCCCTCCTCCCGTCGCGTCGCCCTGCCAGCGTCTGTGACCCGTCACCCGCGGCCGTCTTGAACCCGTCTTCAAGGCTTGCAAGCTTGGCCGGGCAGCCTGGCTTCGCCAGGCCAGGCCAGGCCAGGCCTGCCGTCCGCCACCGCCGGCGCCCGCCGCGGGTGCGACCTGGCGGCGAGTCCAAGCGCGCGCCAGCAAGCGCGCGCGGTGGCGCGGCGCGGCAGTGCACCCGCCGGACTAGCGCGCCGGCGCCGGTCCATGCGCCGCCGCAGGTGCGGTCAGGTGCGACCCCTACGCGGCGGCGGCGCACCGGCCACTCGCGCGGTCACTCCGCGCGCCCGCGCGAGGGACGAGCGACGGAGCGAGCGCGAGCGCATACGTACCTCGCCGTGCGGCTGCACCGGCAAGCACGGGAAGCTTGCCCCTGGACTGGCGTACGCTGCCCGGCTGCCGCCCTTGCAAGCCGAGGGCGGGCTGGGGCGGGCGGGCGGGCAGGTAACAACTTGAAGGCTGCAAGCAAGCCAGCCATACCTTCCTCAGGCTGGCCGCGCGCGGCTCGGCGCACTGCACGGTCGCATGGCGGCGTCAAGGCTTGCCTACCGGTGCCAGCCCTACCTCGCCGGCCCTACCTCGCACGCCCACCCGCGCGCTTCGCGCGAGCAAGCCTAGCTGGCCAGGCGGAAAGAAGCAGGCTAGCATGTCAGAGAAGCTGGCGACACCCACCGGCGCTCGCGGACGCACCGACTCGGGTCCGTCCAGTCCGGTCCGCGCCGCGCGGGTACTTTACACGGGCTGCCGCGGCCGCTGACGCGCAGGCGGCCAGGTAGGCCTGGCGACGACGGCGAGTCCGCCAGTCAGGCGCCAGCTTGAAACAAGCCAAGCCTTTCTAGCCAGCCAGCCGGCCAGCCAGGCCAACCCTGGGCGCGGCGAGGCGAGGCGAGGCGAGGCGAGGCGCACCGTCGTGGCGATCGATGGACGCCCATCAATCAACCCTTCTGACAGGCAAGGCTTGGCCGCCGCGAGGCGGGCGTCAGCCTTCTACTTCAGTCTCCCCCGCGGTGGCCGCGCCTCCCGCTCGCCGTCTGCTCGCGCCGCCTCGCGTCGCTCGCGCTCGCTCGCTCGCTCGCACTGCCTCGCCTCGCAAGTCCGCGTGCGACTGCGCAAGCCCGCGCTTCGCAAGCTTCGTGCTAGCTCGCTAGCTAGGCCTAGAGCGTGCTCGCCTGCCGCAACGATCGGAGCGCGCGCAGCTGCGAGGCCACGACTAGCCTGGCCCCGCTCCGCTCCGCGCCGCCTCAACGCACCCGTCCGCCGCCTACTGAGCCTCGCCTCGCCTGTCTGCGCCGGCCGGCCGCCGGCCTGCCGCTCGCCTGCCGGCTAGCCAACCGCTCGCGGCCGCCTCGGGCTGGCGGCGCTCGCCGGCCTCGCCGGCCGCGCCGCGCCGCGCCGCGCCGCGCAGGCCCGCCCGCCGCCGCGCCGCGCCGGCCTGCCCGCGGCGGCGGCGGCGGCGCCGCGGCTGGTGCGCGGCGGCGCTGAAGCGGCAACTTCCCGGAGCCCGCGAAGGGCGTCATCGCCGGCGGCGGGCATTTCGCGGTTGTTGTTAGGGCCGGAGCAGGCGAGGGGAGCTGCGCAGCGGCGCGGCTGGCGGCGCGCGCGGCAGACAAACCTCGATCGGAGCGCGGCGGCGGCGGCGAGCGGCAGCGGCGGCGGCGGGAGAGCGGGAGCATGGCGCCCATGGCGAGCGCGGCGGTGGCGGTGGCGGCGCCGGCGAGCGCGCTGCGGCGCGCGACGGGCCTCAAGCGGCAGCGGTCCGCAAGCCTGAGCACCACGCTCGAGGTGCGCGCGCTGCAGGAGAAGAGGACGCGCCTGGAGCAGGGCATCCTCAAGCTGTCGGGCGCGGCGCGCCTGGCGGAGGAGCAGTACCAGAGGGTCATGGACGGCGAGGAGTGCTCGCTGTGCGCGCGCCACAGCCACGGCCCGGAGGCCGCGCCGCTGGCCGCGGAGCGCCTGCAGCGTACGCTCGACATGTGCGAGAAGTCCGTGGGCTCGTACCTGGCCAAGCACAAGTCCTGCATCACCGAGCTCGCCTCGCTGACGGGCAAGTCGCACAGCGAGTCCACGCGCGACAAGATGCACACTGCCGAGTGGTGCTCCTTCGAGTTCAAGAAGGGCAAGGTTGCCACCCTGCGCGAGCAGAAGGTGCAGAGTCTCAAGGCGCAGTCCTGCGCCGTCTGCGGCGCGCACCTCGACAACATCGCAGCCTTTCTCAGCTCCGTGGACCGCCAGGTCTGCGCGCTCGAGAACGGCCTGCACGTCCACTCCAGCTCGAGCCTCTGATCGATCGCCGCGCGTGAGCGCATGGCGATGAGCAAGACAGAGAGGGAGACGACAAGGACGCCCGCCGCTTGGAGCTCCTCGCTAGCTAGTCACAGGAGCTCCTTGGGCCTGAACACACGTACACAACAACCACAAAGACCATACATACACCGCCCGAGACCCGGTGCGCAAGGCAACGTATCGCAAGGCAACGCAAGGCAACGCAAACTAGACTTCTTGACCCCACCCCGCTCCCTCTCGCAGGGGGCAGTTAGTCAGTCGGTCGGCCCGCCCGGCGGCCGATAGACCGGCCCACGCCTCGCCTCGCGTCGCGTCATGTGCGCCCGCCCGCGCTGCCCATGTACTCTAGAAACCGCACCGCGAGTGAGCAGCGAGAAGCGACAAGAATCAACCAACCCGCCAACCCGCCAGCGCCGGCTAGTTCGGGACCAGTAGAGTAGCCTGACCTCATGTAGAAAATGTGCAAGCTGTCATCAAGTTCACCCAGTAACCTTGCTAGCTAGCGAGACATCCCGCGCCCGTGCGGCCAGTGCGGTTCCGCGCTCGCTCACGGCTTCAACGGCAAGCGCGGCGGCCCCTGCCCGGGCCGCCACCGCCGACGCGTCGGCGCCGGTGCCAACTCCACTGGCGAGTCGTCGCAGGTCACAACGTCAAAGCTTGGTTCGTTCGCTGCTGCAGTGCAGGCTGCAGTGCAGGGTGCACAGCCTCCTCTGCTGCAGTGCGACGCACAGGCCGCCAGGCCAGCCAGCTGACCCGACCCTGATGACGGAGTGTGGCTTCAAGTTCCGCGCTCGCCCCCAAGCTTCGCGCTCGCCGCGCTCGCCGCCGCGGCGCGGCGCGGGTCGCGAGAGGAAAGAAAATGCCTGCCTTCAACGGCAACAACAACGACGATCAGAGCTAGCTAGCTAGCCGAGCTACTAGCCAGAAAAGACGCCGTCACGAAAGAACGAGACGGGTGACGCGCGCAGCCTTCACCTCTGCCAGGCTCAGGCTGGCGACGCGAGTCCAGCCCGCGCGCCTGGCTGCGCTGGAGTGCAGCGCAGCGCAGCGCAGTCAGCGCAGGGCTGGCGGCGCGCTTCGGACCGGCCGGCCGCGCGCGACACGGCTTTCGCGCGCCGCGGCCGCCGCCGCGCCGACGACGGCGGCGAGTGACGCGCCGGCGCCGCTCAGCCCGGCCCGCGCGCCGGCGCCGGCCCGATTCCTGCTACTACTAAGTTAGTACTAGCGCCACAGAGGGCGCGCGCGCAGAGGCCACCTGGCCGGCCGCCCGAGTGGCCGGCGCCGGCCCGGACCCCTTCCGCAAGGCTTCCGGGCGACCCCGGCGGGCCACTCGGCTCCCGGGCGTCCGCCGGAGACCGGGCGCGCGCCGCGCCTTTCGCCCACCGGCGACAGGAGTTTCTGTCTGTCTGTCCGCCGCGTGTGAGCGCGAGCGAGCTGTCATGATCACTGCGCGCAGCCTGTCAAGGATGGCGAAGCGGGGCGCCGAGTCGGCGGCGCGGCCGTGCCGGCCGTCGACGGCGCCTGCGCGTGACGGCGGCGGGGACCGGGCCGGCCGGCCGGCTGCTGGCGGCTGGGAATCGCGCTCGCCGCCCGAGGCACAGCGCGTCAGGCAGCCAGCCTGAGCTGCCAGGCGGCGCGCCCGCGGTTCCCGGGCGGAGGAGGGAAAATACGCCTTGGGGGGACCTTGGGGGACACCGGCCTGCCTGCCTGTGCAGTGCCGGTGACCAAGGAATAGCCTGGGCTCGCCGCCTCTACTAGCTCTAGCTAGCTAGCTAGGGCTCGGCGCGCTGGCGGGCGCAGACGCGGGCCGCGACGGACGGCGTGACTCGGACGGCCTGGCTGCACGCCGGCCGGCCCGGCCCGCGCTGCCTCAGGACCAGGCTGGCCGACTCCTGACCGCGAGCGGCCCCGCCGCGCAGGCAGGCTTAGCGAGCGTCGCCGCGCTCGTCTTTCACGCGGGCAGCCGCGGCGTTACTTGGCGCGGCAGCCAGCGCGAATCTCGAGCGACTCGGAGCGAGCGCCGCGTGCGCCCGCGACCCGCGAGCGAGCAAGCCTTGAGGGGTTGCGCCGGTACCTCACGGTGTACCTCTTCATCTCGGGTCCATCAGCCTGAGTGACGATGAGTCAGGGCAGTGCGTCATCAGCCAGGCTGCTCCGCCGCCGGTTAGAGAGCTCAGAGCAGGGCCCAGCCTGAAAGGCATCCGAGTTAGACCCTCTAGGCTATCGGATTAGCCTGCCTGAACGCGGAGGACGTGCTTGCGGAAGCAGCCTGCCAACTTCTGGCTGCTTGGGGCCGGGGCGTGCCTTTGCGCCCAAACCCACTCTTGAGCGTTGCGCGACTTCGGTTGGAAACTTGCGGGCTGGCAACTTGGCAAGCCCGAACTTGCGCACGCTACGCTGGAATCTTGGTCTCGAGCAAGCCGCGTGGCGTGGCGTCACGGTGGCGAGACGAGGCGTGTGCAGCAGCAACTTTGAGAAGGTAAATTACATAGTGCCATCCTCCATGTTGCTCGACCGCTCGATCGTGCTGCTCGTGCCCGCCCTGCTCGCTCACGGTCGCTTGGTTCTTGCGGTAACTACTAAGGCCTACACTGTCACTGGCGGAATTATCCGCAACGCACACGCACGTGCGCATACAACTTGAAGCACGCACTCACGCACCGCCTTCAAGTTGCCGCGCTTCGCGGCCCGCCAGGCCAGGCCGCCCGCTGGCCGCTCGACCGCTTCAAGCCGAAGCCTGGCTGCAACGTGGTCCGGTACCTCATTGGCAGGCTGCTCAGCTCGCTGATCGCGCTCGATCGGTGCAGTGCAGTAGCGGCCGTGTGCAGTGCGCCGGTTGGCAGGCTGCTTCGCTCGATTGGGTGGCATGGCTCCGTTTCTCCTCACTATTCGCCCAACAGGCGGCCGAGCGGGCGCGCCAGGCCAAGACGGCGCGCGCACAGTTTGGTCCAGTACGGGTCCTGGCTGCGACAGAGTGTCACGAGCGCCTGCACGCGAGGTACGAGCTGGAAGCGGTCTTGGGCGCGCCCGCTGGCCAGCGCCGCACCAACCGCCTGCGCGAGAAAGTCCGTCTCGCGCAGCATGCAACGGCGGAGGCGGGTGTCCACACACAGCCAGCGGGCACACTCCGCCGCGACGAGGCCCACGGCGAGGCCTTGCTCAAGCACGGCGCCCAGCGCCGTAAAGACCGCCACGCGCTCGTCCCTTGACCTCAGCGCCTCCGGCACGAGCTTCACGGCCTCGCGCAGGGCCTCCAGCGAGGGAAGCCTCAGCAATCCGCGCAGCAGCGCCTCCGCCTCCACCGCCGCCGTCGCGCTGGCCAGCCACATACGCTGCGCGCCGCTCAGGGCCGCCCGGTCCTTTGCGCCCTGGTTCTTGCAGTAGTCCTCCCCGTCCTCGCGCTGGGCCTCCGCCGCGGCGGCGCCCGCGGCGGCCAGCGCTCTGGCGCGGGCGACCACGCTGCTGCCGCCATGCTGGGCCGCCATGCCCGGTTGTCTCGTGGCCTCCGCGCCTCTGCGCCTGCCCTCGCCCGCTCGCGCCTGCCCAAGGCTTGATCTGGAGCTGCGCCTGCCCTTGCGCAGCTTGTGCGCGCGCTCAACCGTCTCATGCATGCACGTGCGCTCGGACAGTGCAGCGAACGAAGTCTGCGAGGCGGCAGCTCGCGCCTCCAGCTCGCAGCAGGCAGCAAGGCCCTCGGGCAGCCGCTCGCATGCCTCGCCGCCTTCGAGTCGCTTGCCCGCGGCCCGGCGGCGCTGCGGCGCGTCTGGGAGGGAGGAGCAAGAACAGCAGCGGCATCCGAGTCCTCATCGCGTTCGAAAAGCTCGGGCAGAGCCAGTTGGGTATCTCGGGCTGCGCTCGCCGCGCGCGCGGGGGCGCGCAGGGCGCGTGCGCATGGAGGGCGGCGCAGCGGCGGGCGGCGGCGGCGGCGGCGGCGCGCGCGGGCGCGGCGGCGCGCGCGGCGGGCAGGTGCTGACGAAGCGCGCGGTGCTGGAGCAGCGCGTGCTGGCGCTGGCGGAGAAGCAGGCCGCCGAGGCGCGCGCCGTACAAGGCACGGTGCGGTGGGCGCGCTTCGAGAGGGACTCGCTGCTGCTGCCGTGCGTCGTGGTGCCGGCCACGCGCCTGCGCTCGCGAGAGCAGCTCATCCTGGCCAAGGACGCGCTCGCCTCGCGCAGGCCCACCGTCGTGGTCTTCTGGCTCGGGTATGGCAGCTTTGGCAAGGTGCGCGTCGCCGACCTCCTGCCGTACGAGCCCGGCGCGGTTGATCCAAACGAGGACCAGGACCCGCGAGATGCGGCCGAGGATCCAGATGCCGCGGCGCCCCAGGACCCCGCCTCTGCCCTGCCCGGCGCCGGCCACGGGCCTGCCAGCGGCACCGCCGGCACTGCCGGTATGCTGCTCGAGAAGAACCGCGCATTCCTCGAGGCGGCGCGGGCCGAGGCTGACAGTCTGCTGGACGACCCGCTCGCGCACGTCGACCGTGTCAACACCGTGCCGCAGTCCGTGGCCGATGAGTCTGAGGATGCGCGCTCCACGCGCTCCGGCCGCTCCTCCACCGCCAGGAGCCGCGCGCACCCTGGCTCGCGCGCCGCCACCGCCGTAGCCGCCGCCGCAGCCGCTGCGCAAGGCTCGCAGGCCGCCGGCCCGCTCCACGGCACAGACCCTTTCGAGCCCGAGTACGTCTACCGCCTCAGCGCGCACCTGGCGCGTCGTCAACTCCACCAGCAGTTCGCCTCCTCGAACCGACGCTCGCCCGCGCCAGACCCCGCCGCCGAACTCAATCCCTTCGCGGACGCGCACGACCTCTCGCGCGCCCACGCCAACGGCGACGCCGCGAGCCTTGCGCTGGACGCCGACGCCGACGCGCATCCCTATGCGGCCGCCGCTGACCTCGCCCACCCGGACTTTGGGAACGATTACGACCACGACCTCGACCACGATGATGACGACGACGAAAGCAGCTCTACCAGCAGCTTTCCAGAAGACGATGACGACGAGGACGACTTTGTCCTCGACGAGCCCAAAGCGCGCGCGAGGCGACGGCCCACCAAGCCGCCTGCCGGCAAGGACGCCAAGAGAAAGAAGGACAAGAAAAACAAAAAGGACAAGAAAACCAAAAAGGACAAAAAGGACAAGAAGAAAAAGCGCAAGAAGGACAAGAAGGACAAGGGTGCCAAGCGCCCACGCGACACCAATCAGCCAGACAACGACGATGACGGCGACGCCGCCACCGCCGACAACGCCGCCACGCCGCCGCCCGCCAAACGCCCGCGCCCCGCTGACGCCCTCGACCCCGAGGAGGCCACCCGCCGCCTGGCCAAGACACATAAGAAGCTCCAGGCCTTCATCGACCACCCCGTGCTTGCCGACAACGAGCAGGCTGTCGCCAAGGCCGTCCAGCTCCTGCAGGACCTCGCTGCCTTTCCCATCACCGAGGCGCTGCTCCGCGAGTCCAAGCTCGGGCCCGTTATCCAGACCCTGCGCTCGCATGCAAACGAAAAGGTCAAGTCGTATGCGCGTGCGCTGCGCACCATCTGGAAGGATGCCCTTGTCGCGCAAAAGTCGCAGGCACAGGCGTCGCCCGCACCCACTCTCAAACCAGACGACGATCAAGCTGCCTCTCCTTCAGCTCCACCGAACTCTGTACCCCCATGAAAGGAACTGCCTTTTGCTTGCCTTTTACAACTTTCGGCACGTGCCTGTCACTTGGGCGAAAGCTCGATGCGAAACGAGTCTCGAGTCGATGCTAGCTAGCTAGTCTTGCGGCAAAAGTACGCAATCGGATTGTCTTTGCCGCCAAGCCGCGTGTGCGCTGGAGCCTTCTCACACCTTATGCCAAGCACCAAGCACATCATGGCCGGGCCTGCTATGAAAGTTGCTTCTTCACTTGATGTGTGGTCTCTTGCTTCACCCGGGGGTCCCCGTTGGACCTCTGTCCCTCTCTTGAGGCTGGCGAGCTCGGCGCTTTCGCCATCGCGGCGCGCAAACGTGGCAGGTGCCTACGGCATCGTCTCATCAATGTACGTCCGGGCGTAGGACCTAGGCTCAGTGATGGCCTTGAGCAGCGCGACGAGAAAGAATCTGGACGTGCTTCGCTTTTTGCGACGGATCCAAGCCTCGTGGCTGCGCGAAGACCTGATGAAGTCTTCGTTGATGGCCATCTGGTAGATCTTGAAGGCGTTGTAGAATGCGTAGTCGAGGTAGGTGGACCAGATCTCAGTGTTGGGCGTGCTCTCTTGTAAAGTGGGAGCTGACGTAGGCCCGCGCATCACCTTGCGAATGGAGTCTTCCACGCCGCCCCGGAGCATTTTCCAGTGAGAGACGGACGTGGGCAGCATACGCCTGCACGGCGGCGGCGTGCCGTGGGCCTTGACGTCAGCAAAGTGAAGGCGCCAGAGCTGCAGGGAGGTGTCCACCGTGTGGTGATCGCCAGCGCGGCCCAGAAATGGCGAACGATCATCGGCGATCTTCGGAAATGGCCGCAAAGTCTCGCCGTAGGCGAACTGCATGTATTCGTCCGCAAGCGCACAGAGGTACACCCGCCAGGCCCGGCGCTGCGTCTCTGGGACGGAGACGAGCACGGCCTGCCTCATCTCCATCCATGTGGCGTGCACCACCAGCACGGAGGGCACGTCCAGAACGGCCGCGTGGTGGATGCACTGCGCCCGCTGAAACGCATCTGGGACCAGCTTGCAAAACTCTGCACTGCCGCTCACGCACTCGACAAAGGACCCAAGCTCCGTGACGCGGTCCTCCAGCTTTGCGTGCGAAATGCGCCTGCTGCTCATCAAGATCTCCAGCGCAAAGGGGCTGCCCACAGTGACGCTGCCTCCGGCCTTGTGCAAGAGGACACCCGCCCCGTCAGGAGAGGCTGCCAGAAACGGGCTGTCACGGCGCACGACGAGGCCGTACTCGCGAACGCAGGCGACGCTCAGCGTTCCCTTGGTGGCGGTCTCTAAAAACATTGTGAGCTCCTCGAGCATGGCGGACGCGTCCTCCATGTCCAGCGCGAACGGGCGCGCCTGGTCAGGGCGCGCTTTCACGAACCAGGTGGGGGTCACGAGGCGGAGGTATTCCCGCTGCCGCAGCCGAAAGGACGACGGAGCAGCCTCACCAGGGCCACTCGCGTTTGGCCTCGGGCTGGAAGCGAGGTGCTCCATCGACACGTCCGTCCCCGGCGGCGCCGGGAGCTGCGCACACGCCGAAGCGTCGGCGTGCATGCGCCGGAGCTCCGGGGTGTGGAGAAAGGCCGCTTCGCTAAAGCTCAGGCTGCGATAGGCGGTCGGCCCGGTGGCTCGAAAGAGGCGACCGAGAGACCAGTCGCTGCTCTGCTGTTCCTCGGCGATCTTGTAGATGCCGAGCTCCATTTCGTTCAGGGCCGCTCGCGCGCGCACGTCCGCCCTGGCGCCCGGCGCAACAGGCCCCGACGGTCCGCGATGGAGCGTACGCTTGACCCCGCCAGGGGCGCTCGCGTCCAGAGCGGCCTCTGGGACCTCGTACGCCCACGCGTGCTTCGTAAGTGTCGGCACGTTGGTGACGAGGTGGATGCCATGGCCGCGACCATGGTCACCGTAGGCAATCGCCGCCACGCGGCTTGTGCCTTGCTCGCACTGCGCCTGGTACTCGGTGCGCCCTCCGAAATCTGCAACGATGGGCCGCACGCCGTCTGGGCCGCCGTCCTTCGCGACCTCGCGGGCAGGAAAGCTACCCGTTGGTTTGCAAGAGACCAAGTAGCCCACACCTTTCTCCCCCATGACCCGGAAGATCTTCTTCGCCGGCCGAGACGAATCGTGGATCAAGTAGCCACGGTCCATCAGAAACGCCATCTTGTGCGCTTCGCTGCGCGTGACGTCTTGCAGAAGCGTCTGCACGGCCTCCGTCGCGATCTCTGAGACCGTGCAACGAAGAGACTCCGTCCAGGCCTGGACGACCAGGCCGGTGGCCACGGATGTGACAACATGCACCACAGGCTTGCTCTTCGTCTTCCCGTTGGTCGTGGTTGGAACCAGGCGGATTCCGAAGGCCGTCCACACATTCCCACCAAACGGGAGCTTGTCCTTGTCAATGCTGACCCAGGAGACACCACGCACGAAGAAGAGCCGACCCCAGTGAGCTCGGCTGCGAGCTCCATGCTCAGGGTGTCGCCAGACATGCTCTGAGGCTGCGCTGCTCCACGCTGGGTCCGCTCTGTCACCTCCGGCTTGTCCTTGGCCATGATCTTGCGTACCTTGATGTAAGCCGCCACCACCGGAGGCTTCCATCCCAGATGCCGAGTGCTCTTGTACTCCTCAAACGACAGGGCCGCGGCGCGCAGGGTGATCTCCATGGTGAGGAAATCGTAGACTTCCCTCATCGTGATGGAGTCAGCCCCGGAGAGCTTGCTCAGCCACGAGTGAAGGCCTCGCGTCCATCCTACAGGGAGGGCTGCCCGGTAGGCAAGGAGTGGAGTAATTTGGGTGCCCGGCGCGACGCCGAGAAAGTCTCGGACTCGATTCATCACCTCGGCGCTTTCTGCCAGCAGCTTGCTGTGCAAGGTCTTGCTAGCTGGGTTGTGCTCGATCTGCACCGAGTCCAGGTCGACGAGTTGGCTTTGCATTTGCCCATGCCACCCAGCCCCGCACTCTGAGAACGAAAAGTAGGACCACGGCCCGCAGCCCTCCGAGTCGCTGTCGGACATCGCCTCGTCGAAGCTGCCCTCCACATTCTCGCCTTCGCTTAACTCGTACGAGGTGGTGGACAGCTCATCGTCTGAGCTCACAGACAGCCCTCATTATAGACGTAGAACCGTCCATGCTCATGCATCCCGGCGAAGTTGTCGCCGCGCTCAGCGCCGAGGCCGCCCAAGCTCGCCATGCTGGGAATCCCGCGCGTGCGCGTGTGCTCACTGCGCAGCCGCGCCAGCGCAGCAAGGGCCGCGCCTCCCTCCAAGCCAGCCGCGAGGTGCTGTGGCGCCAGGCCCGCGCTGCCGCTCTGCTCGGCGACCAGCTTCAGCTCTGCCATCGTCGGATTCGTCCTCGCGGTGGTTGATCGCACGCGAGCGCTCTCTCCGAGGTGCCTAACCACCGTCGGCGACCGTGTCCCGAAAAGGGAGGATGCTTTGTGTATACACAGTGTACACAATGTGTACGTCAGGGTCGCTCCGTCGGGGGCGCGGCGCGCGCCAATGCATATCGCAAGCTAACTTAGAGATTTACATCTCTTAGCTTGAGCTGCATCATTGCCCTGCCTTGATCCTGACGACCTGCACTGGGAAACACTCTGAATTTTCGATCTGAACGAAAGCTGAGTTGTACTTACGCGAAGACCGCCGGATGCCAAAAAAGCAAGAGCACTGAGAGAGGGAACAAAGAAAACTAGACAGTTTGGCTTCCGCGTAGATTTCCCTGGTACCTTTGCCTCTCAAAAAGTGCAAGAACGAAGCATGCTTATCCCTGCAACAGAGGTGGACCACTTGTCCTTCCTTTCGCTTCAAGGTTACAGTTTCCCCACCTGTGCTCAGAAATGTGCCCCTCCTCGGGCCAGGCCCTGCTTCACGACTTCGCGACTCTGTGGTACACCATGGCACCGCCACTCTTTTTAAAGTCAAATCAAATGATGCTTTCTCAGTTTTTATCTTGGCAGTGCATCTCTGCTCTTTTAGTGTCACGTTCACGGAGCACGCTGCGTCTCAATGCGGCCGAAGCGCAGGGTGATGGTACGGTCGGCCTGCTTGATCTTGTCGGCCACCTGGGTAAAGTCCCAGCCACGCACCGATTCGCCGTCGATGCCGAGCAGCACGTCGCGCACACGGAGAGCGCCGCAGGCCTCTGCAGGGCCCGGCTGGCCGTCCGCGAGCGGGAGGAAGCCCGTCACGACCACGAGGCGCGATCGGAGCATGCCGAGCTTGAGTCCGAGTCCCCGCCGCGAGTCGAGCCGCACGGAGAAACCATCGCGCACCAGGGAGTCCCAGGCGCGGTCAGTCTCGGCGTGGCCATCAAGAAGCCGCTTGCCGGCCTCCGAAGCCACCTCGTGCTCCCCATACAAGCTCTCGTGCTCAGAACCCCGCCGCCTCCCACTGTTGTGGTTGTTGTCGTTGTCGTCGTCCTCATCGTCGTCCTCCTTGCCGCCGCGCAGGAGGAAGTTGAGCATGTCGTCCTCAAAGTCCACCTCGTCCGCGCCCAGCGCGGACCCGTCGTCGGCGCTCAGCCACTGGCGCGGCAGCGGCTCCTCGGCGCCGTCCGAAAAGCGCACGATGTACTCGCCGTCGCCAACGATGGCAGCCACCACGCCCTGGAAGGCCGCGCCTACACCGCCATACACCACGCGCACCGGCGTGTTCACCGGCAAGAAGCGCTGGATGCGCTGCCGCGGCACGTTTGACTCCACCGTGCCGTCGTCGAAGGCAACGCGGAAGCGCTCGCCATCACCCCTGGCCGCGTCCTCCAGCACGCGGGCCAGCTGCCACCGCTCGCTACGCTCGTCCAGCACCTCCACAATATCGCCCGAGGCAATCGAGCACCCAGCCTGGGAGCTCGCGTCGCCCCCGTGGGCCAGCGCGTCCTCCAACGCCAGCGCCGTGCTGCTGCCGCGCAGGCCGCCCATCGCGCTGCCGCTTGCGCGACTCTGCTGCCCCGCGCTTCGCAGGCTCGCCCTGCCTCCGCCGCTGCTGCCACTGCGCATGCTGCTTGCCCCGCTCTTGCTTCTGCGTGCGCCGCCGCTACTCTCACGACGGCCGCTCGCCCCACCAGTGCTGGAGGCTGCCACCGAGGCCATGAGCCGCATGCTCGACAGCTCGACAGCGTCATCCTCGTCCCCATCATCGAAGAGGATCGAGTACGTGCCATCCAGCACGTTGTGACGCAGCACACTGCCCACGTAGTAGCTCGAGTCGTAGTCGTAAAAGACCAGTACACGCGTTGCCGGCGCCAAGGCCTCATCCGAAGGCGGCTCGTGCTGCGCGAACGCACGCGCGAACCCAGGCGGGGCCGACTCGGCGGCCCCAGCCGCGTCGCGGTCCTCGTCACCCGCCACGGCCGTCGTGGTCGCAGCCGCGATCTCGCGCGCCGGGTCCAGCAGCAGATCCCGCTCTCGATCGTGGCCTGCATCGCTTGGCACATCTGTAGAGTTCGCCGACTCCGAGTGCGTGCCGAAGCGCCGCGTGCCGCGGCTGCTCTTGCCCATGGCCTCCTCGCTCGCCTGCCGGGCGCCAAAGAAGCCCCAGTACGCGCTCAGCAGCCGCCGCCGAGGCCTCTTGCCCTTGCCCTTGCCCCTGGACGGTGACCGCCACGGCGCAGGCCGCAGCTGCAGGTAGGCAAAGAGCATCAGCACGGCGCCCAAGAGGCCCGCCGTGCTGCCCGCTGCAGCGAGGCGCCACGAGAACGGCCCGGCGCCCGCGCACGCGCGCAACGGCATCGCGCTGTGCGCGCAAAATGCCGCCGGCACGTCTTCGAGGCCCACAAGGCACGTCCCGTTCGAGACCGCGCCAAGTGGGCAGCAGTACTGCACCACGCTCGCGTCGCACGCCAGGCAGTCCTCTTCGCTCGCCAGCTGCACTGGCCCGCCCGACCGCGAGTGCAGCTCCTGCACCATGGTGGGCGAGTGCGTGGGCGCGTCCGATTCGGCGTCCGACGCGACGCAAAAGTAGCCAAAGTCGCTCGCCGCATGCCGCACGATCACCACGTCATCCGCGCCCACCAGCAGGCGGCCCGGCAGGGCCTCGCTCAGCGCGCTCGTCGGCTCCGACAGCTGCCGGCGAGCCGCTGTCTCCAGTTCCAGCACACCGCGTGTCGCGTTTGCAAATGCCACCGCGCGCACGCCCACCACGTCCGTCTCGTTCTCGGTGCGCGCCAGAAACACGCTCGCCAGCTCCACCTGGCGTGTCGACACATCCAGGGCGCGCGCCAGCGACTCCTTGATCTGCTTCGCGTGCACCGAGCTCGCCGTTTCCTCCGCCAACACGCGGCGATCCGACTGCATCGCCACGCCGAAGAAGAAGCCCAGCTCCAGCATCATGGGCCGCCCCGACGAAGTCGACGACGACGACAACGACGTTGACCCGTCCTCCAGCGACAGGCTCGTGCACGAGCCCAGGTTGCACGGCCGCAGGCTCACCATCTCGTACGGGCATCCGCCGCCGCCGCCATTCGGGAAGAACGCCTCGCGGTGCCGCCGCTCGAAGCCTGGCCCGCATGCGCGATCGCACACCGACCACGGGCCCCACGAGCCGACGCGGCACTCGTTGTCTAGCACGTCAAGGCCGACCTCGTGCGACGACGACGCGTACAGCGCGTCGCGCGACGCCGTCTCCACGCGAATTGCCCCGGACCTCGCCGTCGGGTCCACCAGGTCATTCTCCGGCACCTCCACATGCACTCGCTGCGTCACATTCCACGTCCTCGCCGTGAAGATCAGCGTGCCAGCCAACGTCACCTCCTCGGTCACCGCCTCGCGGTCCTCCGCTGCCGACCGCGACAGCAGCGTCTTCGACGCCGCTGACGCCGCCGTGGCTGCTGCCGTCGGCATTGGCATCGCAACCACCACGCTCACCCTCACCTCAGCCCACGGCTGCGACGCCAGCCGCACGCCCACCTCCAGGGCCGTGCCTTCAACGGCGTCCGTCCGAACGGAGGTTGTGCCGTCTCCCAGGGTCACGGCCGCGGCGTCGCCGATCTGAATGATCACGCCAGCCTCGTCCGTGTCCACCAGCGACACCGGCACGTGCACCGCACTCAGCGCGTCGTACCGCGCGTCCGCGCCTGCAGACACCTCGTGCCGGATCGACCACGTGCGCACATGCGGCTGCGCCACGCCGGCGCGTTCGTCCACCGCGTTCTCCGGTTTGCGGACCACCACCTCCTGAGGCAAGCTCCAGTTCGCGGGCGAGAAGACCAGCTCCGAAGGCACCACGGTCGCGCCCGTGCCGGGCACACACACGAGCCCGCTGCCGCAGCCCTCTGCGCAGCCCTGCGCATAAGACGGTGCCCCGGAGCTCGCGTCAGCGCAGTGCCCGATGGGCGCCACCACGCTGACGCGCACGTTCGCCTGCGGCTCCGCGTTGAGAACCACCGCGTAGGCCGACCCGCTCGCGTCTCCCTCCACCACGCGCAGGCTCACGCTGCTCGTCGAGGACACCACACCGCCCGGCGCCGTGCCGGCAGGCACCACGTTCACCCGCACGCTGCGGTCGGCGCTCAGCTCCGCCGCCACCTGCAGCGAAGCTACGACGTCTGGCGCGTACGCCGGGTCGCGAGACGAGAGGCTCGCCACATGCAGCTTCAGGCCCTCGCCGAAGGCGTCCATCGCCGCACCACCCAGCGCGTTCGAGACCGCGACCACGCTCACGGGCACGTCCCACTGCTCCGGCGTAATACGCGCACCATCGGGAGTCACCTGAACGGGCACATCGGCGCGCATGGCCACGTCCACGTACGCGAAAGGCCGGCTGCGCAGGCGCACCCCTGCAACTTCCTGTGCCTGATCCTCGATACGGATCGGCTCCTGCACGCCGGGAGCCAACGTGAGGCCAGCCTCATCATTATCCAGGATGCTCACGCTGACCCAGTCGATCGCCTCCACATCGTTGTAGTGCGCGCGGTACGTGGCGTCCATCGTGGTCGCCGCGTCCAGCGAGACACGCACCCACGCCGGGTGCGTGGCTTGCTCAGCATAGTCATCCTCCTCCGCAGCGACCGTCACCACCTTTGGCAGGTCCCAGTCCTCCGCGGAAAAGTCCACCCATCGCCGGTCCACGTTTGCGCCGAGGCCCAGCATGCAATCGCAGGCCGCCGCCCCTGCTGCCGCCGCGGCGGCAGTATTCGCGCCCACGAGCGTCTTCTGGATACCGCCCGAGCTGCGAACGCCGCACGGCCGGTCAAAGTCTGGCACCGTCTGATAAGCCTGCTGCGTCTTTCGGCAGTACCCGCGCGATGCATCCACGCGCACGCGCACCGGCGCTACGGGGCGCGAGCCAAGCACGATGGAGAACTGGGCGGCCGCGCCGCCCTCCGCCACCACCAGGCCCTCCTCGCTCGCCACCGGGGCGTCCAACGTGACGCGCACCTCCGGTTCGCGGCTGTCGATGCGCTCCACCTCGAGCGTCTGCGCGAGCCCGTTGTACGCCGGGTCCAGTGACAACGCGCGCTGCACGAGCTGCATTGCCAGCGGCTTACCCGACGCAACCTCGTCCTCGCGTGCACGCACGCGAACCGTGTGCCAGGTCGCCCACACGGCGGGCGCAATCTCCAGCGTGCTCGGCACCACCGTCACTAAACCGCCGTGGCCGGCGTCCAGCTCCAGCAGCACCGGGGACAGCGGCTCCGACGTCAGGCGTACCTGGAAGGAAGCGTCCGCGTCCTCGCCCTCCACAACACGGATCGACCCGCGATCCAGCGCAATGCCCGCCACATCGTCGTCCACGATCTCAACCAGCACGCTGTCCACAGACCCGAGCTCCGCCTCGTGGCGCGTCACACGGTGCGTAATGCGGCCCAGGTGGACGGACTCCTCGGCCACGTCGTCGTCCCACGCGCGCACCGAAACGCGCTGCGGGACGTTCCAGTTCTGCTCAGAGAAGACCAGCTTCGCAGGCTCCGCCTTGATCTTGGTGCCCGTGCGGCACAACTGGCCCGCCTCGCAGTCCGCATGCTCCGAGCAAAAACTGCCGGCCACCAGGACGCGCGAGACCTCCACGCCCACCACGCTCTGCGTGCAAAAGCCCGAAGTCGCGTCGACGTGCACAACCGTCGGAACATCCGCAGGCGGCGGTGCCAGAAGCGCCACCTCGTACCACGCCGCGTCTGCCTGCTCGTCGTCGGCATCCTGCTCAAAGACACGCAGGACGCCGGCCTCCGCCGAGCCCAGCCCAATGCGCGCCAGAGGCGCCTCGTTCTCCGACACGTTCAGCCCGAGATCCAAGAACGCCAGCTGACGATACGCGACGTCTGTGGACTCCACGACATGCCGGAGCGCGGCCACGCCGTCGCCGCCGCTCGCTGCCGCCTTGGGCCAGTACAGGCCGTCCACCACCGGCGTTGCGACCACCGACTGGATCTTGTCCCAGTCCTCAGGCTGGAACTCCAGCTTTGTCGGCTCCACCGCCACCTGGGCCTCGCTGCGGAGCGGCCACTCCAGCACCGACACCTGCACGGGAAGGAGCGGGCGCGACGACAGCGACACGCCGTAGTGCACGCTGCGGCCCTCCACTACGTGCAACATCTGCCGGTCGTCGCTTCCGCCGGCCGCGAGACCGCCCGCGACAAAGCTCAGGCCGGCCGCGTCCATGTCAGTCACGCTCAGGGCAATGCGCAGGCCGAGGCCGTCAAAAGACGTCTCAGAGCTCGAGCTCGTCACGCGCACCACAGCGCCCGCCAGGTCGCCGTCCACCACGTGGTCGTCGAAGGCCTCGATCGTCACCGTCTGCCACGCATTCCATGTCGAGCTTGAGAACGTCAGCACCTGCGGCGTCACCAGCGCGTGCGCGTTCGCGTAGCACCACGCGCCTTCCGCCACGGACGCGCGGCACGTTGCGTTCGAAGAGCACACCGTTGACGAGAAGCCCTGGTCCGCAGACACACAGCGCCCATGCGGCACGCTGACGCGGACCTCCACGTCGCGGCCCGCGCTCGGTGGCGCCGCCAACTTGAGCCGCAACGAGGTAGCCTCGCCTTCCTCCAGCATCAGTTGCGAGACGTCCGCGCGCAGCGCCGGTACGTCGTCGTCCACCACCTCCACGGCGACATCCGCGTCGCGATATACGCCCAGGGACGCATAGGCGGCGTCCGTGGCGGACTCCAGCGAGTGCACCAAGGTTGCATGGGCGTGGTCCGGCTGGAAGTAGGCGTCCACGTCACGAGCCTCCACGCGCACCACCTGCGGCGTCGCCCAGTTGTGCATGTCGAACCACAGTGCCGCGCCCTCCGGCAGGTGAAGCATCGACGCCGCCACCGGGTCCGCGTCCACGTGCACCGTCACACCGACGCGTCCCAGGGGCCGAGTCTGCAGCCGTACGCCGTACTGCGCCGGCTTACCGCCCTCAGCCACGCGGACCACGCCCAAGGACGCTGTCTTGGAACCGGGTGCCGCCTCTACGACAACGCCGCCGCGCGCGGTCGCCTCCTCAAGAATGGTGGCGCGCAGCGAGGCCGCCTCGACGCGCGAGAAGGAGTCGTCGTTTGCGCTGGACACCTCCAGCACCACCACATCCTCGTGCGCGCCCTCCACGAAATCGTCCGCGAACGCCTGCAGCTGCACGCGCTGCTCGACGTCAAAATTTGAAGCGTCGAAGCGGAGCACGGCCGGCGCGCCGGCGGCCACCGCGAGCCCCGTCGACCGCACGCACTCGAAGCCGCGCATGCACTCGGCGCTCGACACGCAGCTCTCCCGCCGTGCGCCGGTGCCATGCTCCGGCGAGAGACATGTTCCGTCGCGGGCCACGATGCGCACAAAGACGGCGCCGCGGCTTGGCTTCTGCGTCAGCCGCACGCCCACGTGCGCGGGCGTGCCGCCCTCCACCAGCGTCAGCGAGGACTGGCTCAGCACCAGGCCAGCCGTCTCGTCGTCAACGATCGTCGTCGCCACCTCCACATCGCCGCCGTTGCTGGCGGCCGCCGCGAAAAACGGGTCGGCCTCCAGGCTGCCTTGCTGCAGTCGGAATCGCAGCGCCGCCGGGTAACGCGCGAGCGCCTGAGTGACCTGATTGTCTACGGCGCGCACACGGAAGCTCGCGCCAGAGGCCCACGCCTGCGGGTCCACCTTGACCACCGTGGGGCTCACTTCAAGCATATCCGCGTCAAAGACCGCCTCAACCCGGACCGGACCGCGAGGTTCGGCGCCAAGGCCGACCACAACCGTAGAAAAGCCCGCATCGCCCTCGGAAAGCTGCAGACTCGAAGGCGAGGCCGAGAGCGCCGGTGTCCTCATGGCCGTCAGCGCGACCGACAGCGAGCGATTTACGTGCATGTACCTGAGGTCGTCCGAAGCCGTCACGGTGGCCACGACCCGGGCACTCAGCAGCGCAGGCCCGGCTAGAGACACCTTGGCAGGCTTCACACGGACCGTCTGCGGGACGCTCCAGTTGCCCTTGCCAAAGGTCACGAGCTGCGGCGAAAAGGTAATGAGCGACCGCGCCATTGGCATTGACACGCAGGTCTCCACGAGCGGGTTTGTACAGTCTGAGAGTGCGTGCGTGCACGCCTGGCCCACCTTGCCCGTCACCACGTTGGCGCATCGCGACCCGCTTGCCGACGCGATCATCTCGCCCGCCTCGCTGCCACTCAGGTACACCTGAACCTGGGCACCATGCGGCGCGGACGAGAGCGACACCGCGACCTCCCACGCATCCGCATCGTCCAGCTTCTCACCGCCGCCACTCAGCTTCACCAGCTCGATGCCGGGGGCGGACGCTGCGTACAGCCCCACATACATGGTCTCGCCGGCCGGCACCTTGCAAGTGCAGTCCTGTGGCGTGCCCTCGCACACGCCTTGCAGCACGTGTCCGTCCGCGCCGCGCCCCATGCACATCAGACCCTCGTATCGGCTGCCCAGCGCCGGGAGGCCTCGCACCCGGACTGCGCCTGCATCAGCACCCGAGGGGATCATCACCACCGGCGAGACCGTCTCGCACAGGTATGGGTCGTGCGCCAGTAGCACGCTCGAGTGCTTCCCGTGAGTGCCCTCCACCGCCACGGTCTGGGTCGCCAGGCTCCGGCCCAGGACGTACTGCGTCCCGGCAGGCAGCGCCGCCACCAGCGGGAGGACCGAAGACGCGTGGAGTTTCTCGGCCGCCGCCGTGCCGCACGCCGAGAGCCGATCTGGCAGGGGGCTTGCGGACTCCAGCAGGCGCCGATTCACGCTGTCCAGCGCCGAGCCCACGACGCCCTCCAGTGCGACCTGGCACTCCTCGTCACCAGCCGCAAAGTCGGCCTGCGCCAGCGCCGCGCGCCCAAGCTCAATGCGTCGCGCCGCCGCCTCCGGTCGCGCCGGAGTCTGCGCCAGCAGCTGCATCGCGGGCAGCGCCGGGACCGCGCCGCCACGCAACGCCTCAAGGAGCGCCGACAGAAAGGCCTCCTCCGCCTCGGCCGCCGGTACGAAGTGCTCGCAGTGCTGACCATACCGGGACGCGGGGCACTGACACACATAGCGAGGCGAGGCAGCCCACGAGGCATCCGCCTCGCACGAGCCTAGAGGTCCGCAGTCGGCGTCCGCCATGCAGCTCTCTGTCGCCTCGCTCGAGGCGCCATCGACGCGCAGATGCGGGTACAGCTCGGCGGCCCAGATGCCGAAGAGCTGGAGGACGCGCTGAGCGCCGCCGGCGCGCGCCGACAGTTCCGCACCGAGGGCAGACTCCAGCGACCCATGGCCCAGATCCAGCGCCGAGACGGAGACAACGGCAGACGCCGCGCAGGCCTCGGCAGCCGTCTCGCGGTCCACCGCCCGGTCCGCAGCCCGCGCCAGGGCCAGAATGACCCACTCGCCAGGGGGCAGTACCGCGTCTGTTTGCATCGCCGCGCCAAAGGCTGTCGACAGCGGCAGGCGTGGCGCCTTCTCGTTGCACGGCGCCGTGCCCACGGGCGCAAGCGCGTATGCATACTCGAGGCGGGTATCATGGTGCAGGCCGGCGAAGCCAGATGCCTCGGCGCGCACCACGGACGTCATGCTCTGTGCGCGCGATTTAGACGCGTACACATGTCCCGCGGCTGGCATCACGGTGGCCGCGGCCAGCGCTTCGAGCCGCCCGGCGTCCGCTGAGATGGTCACCGCCCCACTCGCGAATCGCTTGCTTGCCGGCGTCGCGCGAATGCGCTGCGCCGCCACATGCAGCCACTGATGCGGTACGACCTCGGCGTCCTGACCCAGCGTCACCACGACGGTCGCCGCGTCAAGCCAGCGGCAACCGGCATCCTGACCCAGGGCCGCAGCCGTGGACAGCGTAGCGTCCGACGGCCCGCCACACGCCGAGAACGCCTCCGAAGTGCCGGAGAAGAGTGCCTCGCAATCCGTCGCACGGCTCGCCTCCGCCACTGGCTGGTCAAAGCCTGCAACCAGGTGCCGCCCTGAAGAGCTCATGTTGGCGCTCACCAGACGCGGCGCCGGGCCCCACACGGGTGAGTGCACCGTGGCAATGATTACCGGCGCGCTCACCAGCGGGCAGCAGAGACCGCTCGATGGCCGCGACGTGCACTGCACCGTGGTCCCGGGGAGCGCCAGGCGCTCAGCGCGCTGCAGCTCGGCCGCAAGGTCCGGGTGCTGCGCGCTCCAGCCGAGACCCTCGCACAGCTCGCGCCGCAGCAGCGAGCCGTCGTAATTCGGGTCCGCTTCGCTGGACACTTCGAAGCGGACCTCCTGGAGGCCGTGTTCCGCGACATTCTCGGCAATCTCCGGCGCCGCGTCGCGCAGTTCCACCGTCTGAACGGCTGCCCAGTTGCTCGCGTTGAACGTCAATTCGCTCGGGCTCGCCTCTACGAGCGCCACTGTACCGTTTTCGACCTCCACCGTGCCCAGGCACGGATCCTCGCGCCGCGTGCGGATTGTGCGCTGCGGCACGAGGACGCGGACCGTGACTGGGCCGCGCGGCGCTGACGTGAGCCGGACGCGCACGCTGGCCGGCCGGCCATCCGTAATGAGCACGCGGTCCGAGTCCACCAGGACGCCGGCCCAATCGCTGTCCATCACGGCCACCTCAACGCCCGCACCGGCGCGCACCGCCTTATTGTACCGCGCGTCGCCCTCGGCGTGCGTCGACGGGTACAGTACGCCGACCGAAGGCTTGCCGCCCGCCTCCTCGGTAACGGCGGCCATCACCTTGACGGCCTGCGGCACATTCCACGACTCGCGTGCGAACACGAGCCGAGTCGGGAATACCTGGATGCTTTCCGGCCCGTGCAGGGCCACCTCCACCGTCTCCGCGGCCGGCATGCTCTGCAGCGAGGCATGCAAATGCGCCGGCGCACCGTGCTCCGTCAGGAACACCACACTCGAGTCAAAGACCACGCCTGCGGCATCCGTGTCCGCAGCCATCGTCGGCAGCGTCGCGCGCGCGCCGTTGTACACTGGGTCGGAGGACTCCGTGATGTGGACCAGCGAGACGCCGCCACGGGCCAGGGCAACGTGTGCGCCAACTGCGTCCTCGCTCACACGCACCGTCACCGTCTGCGGGTCGGCCCAGTTGCCGGACGAGAACTCCAGGATCGAAGGGCTCAGCTGCACGCCCGCGGGGAGCGCCTCCTCCTCGTCCGGCGCGCACGAGCAGTTCCAGTGCAGCTGCGGGCTGCAGACTGCGCCATTGCACGCCGTCATCGCAGCCACCACGCGGACGCGCACCGCGGCGCGCGCCTTGCCCAGCGACGCCAACACGGCCTCCGGCGCGCGCGTGAGCGCCACCGAGTATGTGGCTGAGAGCGCCGCATCGCCCGCCAACTGCAGGTGGTCCACCGAAAGCGCGAGACCCTTCGTCGCCTCGGTCCCCTCGCTCGCACGCACGTCCACAAGGGCCTCGAGGCCCTCGTAGAGCACGTCGCGCATAATGCGCGGGAACTCCGCGGATGTCGACGTGGACGTCTCGAGCCGCACGCGCGGCAGGCCTTCGATCCACGTCGCCACCTCAGCGTTACCTGCCGCGCAAGAGAGCGCAGCGCGCACCGTCTGCCACTGCGACCAGTTCGACGGCGAGAAGATAAGCGTGTCTACGCCCTCGAGACCGAGTCGCGGCCCGCGCTCCTCGCCAGGGCACCCGCGCTCCGCATACATGTGTGCCTGCAGCGCCGAGGCGAAGATGTGCACCTCGGTGCCGACCTGCGTCAGGGCAGACGAGACCGCCCGCGTCGAGACGCACTCCGGGTCTACGCAGGACTCCAGCACCATGAGGCCAGACCCGAGCCAGCGAGCGATCTTGTACGTTGTCTTGGCGGCCCCGAGTGCCACGAAGCCGTGAGCATCACCCCATGACATCAGGCGCGGCGGCACGCTCCCATGAATACCCAGCACCGCGGGATCCTGCGCGCTCAGGTACGTCACATGTGTCTGCACGTCCGGGCAACCCTTGCGCGCCTCCTCGGATTCATCGTCCAGGCCTGCCAAGACGCGCACGAGCGCAACCGGCTTGCTAGTGAGGCGCACGCGGATTTCGGCCGCGCCGTCAGCGCCGCAGCCGCCGAGTGCGGACACCTCCGTCTCCACCGTCGCGAGACGAGGCTCGGACGCCTCCACTCCTCCGGACCCGAGTCGGGCCGAGACCACCGGCATGGCCACCTTCTTGTTGCTTGCGTCCACGCCGTCGTGCACCACCGTGGTCCACGCAGAGGCCCACAAGGCATCAGCGTAGTTGATAGTCGCGGTGTTGGGCCGCACGGTGAAGGTGGACACGTTGGAGGCGGCGCTGAGCGTAGCGGACCCAGGCGAGACCTCCACGCGGGCGACACCAAGGTCCACGCACTCGCAGCTGCTGTCGCATTCCGCGCCCGTCAACGTGCCCTCACTGCTCAAGCACATGCTCGTCACTGGGTGTGGCGACACGGTGAGCGGGCCCGGCATGTAGTCGGCCAACTTGACCGAGTACGCCGCCGCCGGCCCGGCCAGGGCGAGACGGCGCGGCGCGACGAAGACTGCGCCCTTGTCGTCGTCGCCCACTAGCACGGGCAGCTCCCAGGACCGCTCCACGCCGTCCAGTGTCAGCGCGTGCGAGAGCACGATGCTCTGGTCGCCCGCCTGCTTCATGTCTTCCAGGGCCCTCACCGTGAAGTTCACCGCGCCGCCAATGCTCAGGTCCACGGCCGACGGTGACACCTCCACCAGCTTCGACGTGGTGTCCACCGTCAGACGGAAGACGGTCCATGACTGGTCACGCACGGCCGCGCCCGTCGCATGCAAGCGCACCGAGTACGTTACGGCCTCGCCCTCATCCACCACCACGGCGCTGTCCGAGAAGACCAGGTCCACGTAGTCGAGCGCGTCCGCAAAGACATCCAGGAGGGCCACCTGCGCGGGCAGCGCCGTTTCGCCGTAGCTCACGTCTGCCGACGCCGTGCGCGCCACGAGGCGGAAGGAGTCTACGCGCGATGCGGTCACCTCCAGCGCCTGAGGCGTGCTCCACGAGTCCGGCGTAAACGTGAACGTGGTCGCGCTCAGCGATGTCTTGCCCTGCGCACCTTGCGCGCTCAGCTGCACCGTCACGTTGGACCACGGCTGCGATCGCAGGCGGAAGCCAACGCGCGCAGCGCGGCCCAGCGTCGCGGAGAGCCGCCCATTCGTCGTCGCGCCCTCCCACACGATACCTGGCACGTCGTTATCCAGAATCTTCACCTGGACTAGGGCCGGCTCGGCCAGCTCCGCCGCTGACAGTGTGATGGTCGTGCGATCCTCATAGGGCTCAACGAGATCGTCGTCGTAGGCTCGGACAACCACCACCTGGGGAGCCGCCCACGAGCTTTCGGTGAAGATTACCTCCGAGACGCTCGCGTACGCCTTGGACCCCTGCACACAAGCATTGCCTAGTGCGCAGTCTGTGCCGACCGCGCACATTGATCCATACGCGGGCTCCTCGTCACGGGTGATAGCCTCGCAGTGGCCACCCGGGACTGTCACCTTGATCGCCACGGGCCGCAGGGGCCGCGCCGCCAGGCGGACCGTAAAGGCTGCGGCAGTGCCGCCCTCCTGCACCGTCAAGTGCGGCGTGGACACCACCAGGCCAGCACGCGTACTCTCCTGCAGGTGCACGGGCACCGGGACTGGCGCCAGTGCCCCGTAGGCCTCATCCTGTGACGAGACAACATGCTCCAGGCGCGGCGCCGCGCCAGCCGCAGTCACCTCGCTGCGCACCGTCACCACTTGAGGCTCGGCCCAGTTCGTGGCATCGAACTTGAGCGAGGTCAGCGCGAGTGCGCCGTCGCGTAACACCGCGAGACCCGTGGCACCCTGCACGCGCACCGCAATGCGGACCGCATTCATGGGCTTGGACGCCAGCCGTACCGTGTACTGCTTCATCGCGCCTGCAGTCATATGCAGGGCGTTCGTGGACAGGACCAGGCCCACGGACTCGGCGTCCACAACAGTGGCCGCGAGGTTGGCGTGCGCCGCCTTGAAGGAGGGATCCTCCGTATGCACGGCGTGCGTAATTGGCACGACTTGCTCTGAGGGCTCTGCGAAGTGGTCCACCAGCGCCCGCACGCGGATCTCCACCGGCGTGGACCAGTTCTGTGCAGTAAAGGCGACCTCGTCACCCACGACGCGCAGCAGCGAGTCGATCAGGCAGGTGCCACGCACGGAACCCACGCCGGCCTTGCAGTCGCTGTCTCGGTCGCAGAACTGGTCAAAGCGAGCCTCCCGTGACTCGCCCGCCAGGCAAAAGCCCGCCGGCGTGCCGGTTGTCAGCGTGGCCAGCACCTCGTCGTTGGCGCCTGGCCGCAGGCAGCGCGCGTGCATATCCTGGACCGCCTGGCGCAGGCTCAAGTCCGGCGCCACCGCATGTGGCAGCGGACTCAAGCAGTCTAGATCGCTCGTGCACGGGCGTGAGCGGTCCACGTCCGCGCCCGAACCGTAGCGGGCGCAGAATTGGTCACGAGGCCGCGCCCGCAGGGTCGCGAGATAAGTCTGCTCGGCGCCGCCCTCCACGACGCGCAGCTCGCTCACGGAGAGTGCAATGCCGGCCACGTCCTCGTCCAGCACGGTCCACGTGAGGATCTCCGACACGTGACGAAAGCGATCGTCTGAAGTTGAAGCAAAGTGGGCAATGCTGATCTCGCGCTTGTGGGTCGCCGGGTCGCCGTCCGCGAAGTCGTCGTCTTCCACCGTGAAGGCAATATTGACCGCTTCACTCCAGTTGGACGGCCCAAAGACGAACGCGCAGACCACGTCGGAAGAGCACGGCGAGAGCGTGACGCCGGGCGACGCGCTTACCTGCACCGTCACGGGCAGCAGCGGGCGGGAGGCGAGCCGCAGGGTGTACGAGCCGCCCTCACCCTCGCGCACGAGGCGACTGGAGGGCTCGACCGGACGTACGTCGAAACGCGCGGCGTCCCGGTCGAGAATATCCAGGAAGACGCCGGCCAGCGATCGGTCGTACTCCATGTCGTATGCGCTCGAGGCTTCCAGAAGAATTTTGGTGCGGTGGCGCACGGACTCTGCGAGATGGTCCTGGTACGCCACGACGCGCACGGGCTTGGGCACCTGCCAGTCCTGCTCCAAGAAGAAGACTGTCTCGGAACCGGCCAGGGCATGCGCCTTGGTGTTGTGCTCGCAGCGGGCCGCCTCAAGGCAGGCCTGCGTGTCGCAGTACGCCTTGCAGTCCGAGTCCGACGAGCAGAAGAGATCCTCGTTGTCCACGCCGGGTCCCGCCATGCAGTGGCCCGAGTAGACGCGGACCGCCACATCGACGCGACCGGCAGGCCGCCGTGAGAGCGACACGTAAAAGGTCAGCGCGTCGCCGTCCGCCTCGTCCACAACCAGGTCGCGCGCCTCGAAGGGCACCGAGCCGGTTTCGTCGTGAAGGACCACGAGCCGCGCGGCGCCCGACGCATCCCCCTCGTCCTCCGGGTCGAAGATGTTGCAGAGCAGATCGGCGCCGCGCAGGTTGTCGTAGGCCGGGTCGGCGGACGACGTGCGGTGCACGAGGCGCGCGCGGTGCGGCGCCGGCAGCTCGCGGATGCCGTCGTCCACCGCCGTGACGGTGAGCGCATGCTCCTTGTACCAGTCGTCCGGCTCAATCACCAGTTCGTGCCGCGAGGTGACCACCTCGGCGCTACTGCTGATGGAAACCGTGACTGCCGACCATGGCCGCGACGGGAGACGCACCGTGTACGTCTCGCCCGTCGCGCCCTCTGTAAGGGTGACGCTGGACCGGCTCAGAACCACGCCGGCGCGCTTCGCCTCGCGCACAGCCATGGACAGCTGGCGCGCCGGCAGCGTCGCGTAAACCGGGTCAGGGCTCTGCACGCGGTGCGCCACGACCGTGTGCTGCAGGGAGGGCTCCAAGACGTCATCCGCGACGGCGACCAGCGTCACGAACTGCAGCTCGTTCCAGCTCTCGCTTGAAAAGACGAGCTGCGACGGAGACACGTCCACCGTCGAGTGCTTGTAGCAGTACTGAGACGCCTCGTTGCAGTGGCCGTCGAAGCTGCACGGCATGGCGTAGTCCGGCCGCGAGCCCGTCGCGCGTCCGCGGCAGAAGCCGTCCATGGCGTGCAGCATCACGGTCGCGGCCATCTCGCCATGCGCGGCCGCGACCCAGGGCTTGCTCCGGAGACGCACGCCGTACACCAGGCTCTCGCCTTCGGCCACGACGAGGCCGACGTCGGCATCGCCAGCGCCCGTGACGAACTCCAGGCCGACCTCGTCCTCGTCGCGGATCTCCACCTCGAGGTTGACATGCGTGCCGGTCGCATAGGTGGCGTCGAGCGAGTCCGCTGCGAGGTCGAGGCTGCTGAAGCGTGTGCCATCGGCCCAGGCGTGCTCATCCGCCACAGCGACCACGCGCACGCTTTGCGGCCGGTCCCAGTTCGACCGGTTGAAGACGAGCAGGTCGCGGTCAAACGCGAGGAAGCCGAGGCCGTGCTCACTCACGTGCACCGTAACGGGCGCAAGCGGCCGGGACAGCAGGCTCACGCGCACCTCAAGGCTGTCGCCCTCGTCCAGCGAAAGCGCCTGCGCGTCGCCGTGCGGCGTCTCAACCCGGATGCCCGCCACGTCGCCGTCAATGATGTCCACCTGCAGCTCGCCCTGCGGCAACTGTGCATCGTCCAGATACACAGGCAGGTCCTCGCTGTCGTACAGCGAGTCGCCCGCTGACTGCGTTGACAGGTGCACAACACCAGAATGCAGCTCCGACTCGAGCACCTTGTCCGCGAGCGCGCCGACCCAGAGTTCCTGCGGCTCGGACCACGATGCCTGAGAAAAGGTTAACCGCTCCGGGTGCGCCCACACCTTGGTGTCGTACTCGCAAACGTCCTCGGACCGCGCGCACGGCCGCGAGATAGAGCACGAGGCGTTGGTGAGGCGATGGTCCGGACCAACGCAGGTGCCGGAGACGGCGGCCGCCGTGACGACCACCTCGCCGCGCGGCTCTGAGAGGAGCGTCACCAGGTAGCGCTTGCTCTGGCCCTCGCGCAGGAGCTGGCCGAGGCCAGCGCTTGCCATGTCGTCCAGGCTCTCGCGCAGCTGCACGCCGGCGAAGTCGTCGTCACGCACCATTGCTTCCACCGTGACCTGCGCGAGCGCAAAATAGTCCGCGTCCGTCGCCGACAGCGTGCGGAAGGCGAGCATCGAGGTGCGCACCCCGAGCGGCTCGGCCACCGCATCGTTGACGGCGGACACGTGCACGTCCTGTGGCATCTGCCAGTTGGAGGCGTCAAAGTTCAGCGAGGTGGGCCAGACCGCGAGCTCCTGCTCAGCAAAGTGCGGCTCCACCGTGACCTCGCCGACCGGCCGGCTCAGGAGCGCCACGTGCAGCACCGAGCCGTGGATCGCGCCGCCGTGGTCCTCTTCAAGGTACAGCTGGCGCGATGAGATGTTCAGCCCGGGTGTGTCGGCGTCCCTCACCAGGACCTCCACCGGATGCAGGCTGGCTTCGGCGAAGCGACCGTCGGCGCCCGTAGCGTCCATCTCGAACTCGAGCAGGACGCGAGCGTCGGCGTGAACGCCAACCTCGTCGCGCGCCTGCAGTGTCACGGTCCGCAGGACATCCCAGTTCTCCGGCGTGAAGACGAGCGGGCCGCGAGCCGAGAGCTCGACACGATCGGCACCCTCGCCAGTCAGCGAGAGGCGCACGGCCACCCGCTTGCTGGGGCGGTCGTGCAGGAGGAGGTGCACGGAGCCGGCCTCGCCGCGCTCGAGCAAGTCGAGCGCCTGTGGCCAGACGGTGATGCCGCTGTGGCGATCCACAACCTTGACTGTTAGCTCCGCCGGCTCGCTGTTCTCTGTCGTCACGTCCGTGTGCACAATGCGCACCACGGTGGGCGGGCAGTGCAACACTGGATTGCCCTTGCGCGAGACAACTGTCTCGCACGTGGAGCGGCCGTCCTCGAGCGCGCGGATCGTCACCTTCTGCGGCACGTTCCAGTCGTCCTGGTCAAAGTACAGCACGCGATCCCGCGGCGCGACCACCTCCACGGGCAGGCGCACCGAGAGCTCCACGCGCACGCGGCGACCCGGGTTGCTCTTCAGACTGAGGCTGTACACGGACGTGTGGCCGTCCTTGTTGAGTGTGATCTCGCCCACGGACAGCTCCACGCCATCCACGTCGTCGTTCAAAATCGTCGCCTCCAGCGTCTCCGACAGGCCGGCGTAGGCATCGTCTGCGGAATCTGCCACCAGGACCACGGCCACGCGCTGCTCGGCATCCGCGATGTCGTTATCCGTCGGCACCAGTTGCACAGCGCGCGGCACAGACCAGGTGCTCGGCGTGAAGTCGATATGCGCTGGCACCGCACGCAGGCGGTTGGCAGCCTGCGCATCGACCTCGATCGCCACGCGCACCGCGCCAGACGGCTTGGAGGCGAGTGCCACCGTGACGAGATTCGCCTCGGACGCTTGTTCGCCGAGACTTTCCGCGAAGGCGAGCGTGCGGCTGCTCAGCACGAGGCCGGCCTCGTCGTTGTCCAGAACGTTGACCAAGATGCTGCCGCGGCTCGCCGTGGAATTGTCGTACTCGGCGCAGCTGCCGTCTTCGTGGAGCGCGACACAGGTTGCCTCGCCGTCGTTGAAGAGCGGGTCCTCGCTCGCTGCGCGCGGCGCAATCAGCGTGTGCACAACCTGCGCCGACCCTGCCACGTCGTCGTCCTCCGCAGAGATGGTGATGCGCTGCGGAAGCGCCCAGTTCGACTGTGAGAACGTCAGTCGCGACGGCGACACGCGCACGCGCTCGCCACGGGCGCAGAAGACGCCGTCGTCCGCGCAGTCCGCGTCCCGCGAGCATGGCTCGGTGCGCGGGCGCAGCTCGCCAGTGGCCGCCACGATGCAATGGCCGTGCGAGACGGGAAAGTCGACGGTGACGGCGCGCTCCGCGTGCAGCGCCGACACGTGCGGCTTGCGCGCGAGGCGCACCTCGACCGTCTCGACGAGTCCATCCTCGGACACCGTGGCGGTGTGCTTGGAGAGCACAATGCGGGTCCAGGCATCCTGAATGACCTTGACCGTGAGCTCCTCAACCAGGCGGTCGTAGGCACCGTCAGCCGAAACTGCCTCGTGCGCGGCCACCGCCAGGTACTGGTCGGACTCGCCCATGCCGTCTCGAATGCGCACGCGCACCTGTTGCGGCGTATCCCAGGTGCTCGGCGCGAACACGAGCTGGCGCGGGTCCGCCGAGAGTCCGAGTCTGCCCAGGTCAATGTTGAGCGTGACGGGCGCCCAAGGCCGGCTCGCCAGCGACGCGAGGTACGAGACCTCGCCCTTGGCAGCGTCTAGCGTCACGAGCGCCGGTGTAAACTCCACGGCCGCGATGTCGGCGTCAGCGATCTCTGCGAGCACGGCGCACTCACCGGCCGCAACCAGGTCGACGCCGCCCAACGCTGCCGAGGAGGCATCCACCTGGTAGCAGGAGGCGCCCGCGAAGCGCTCGTCGCGGTCACTGCTGAGCGTGAGCGTCACCTTGGACATGTGCACGGGCGCTTCGACGCGGTTGTCCTCGTACGGCCGCAGCGAGACGCTCTGCGGGATACGCCAATTGTCCATGTCGAAGAAGAGTGTCGTCTCCTCCGCGTTCAGGTAGGCGCCGGTCTCCCTAATGCAGCGCAGCTGGCGCGCGCTGGCCGCGTCGGCGCTGGCCAGCTCGCAGTCCAGGTCCAGGGCGCACGGGCCCAGCTGCAGCTGGGGACCGTTGCCGCGATGCAGGCAAAAGCCGTCCTGGACGGCCAGGTCCACGCGCACGAGCGCACCGTCGCGGGGCGCAGCGGCCAGCCAGATGTCAAAGACAGCCTCCTGCGTCGGGTTTGCCTCGTCGAGGCCCGTCACGCGCGTGGTGCTGAGTACAAGGCCCGGCACATCCGCGTCCGCAACGCGCATGGACACCGCGTCAATGTGCAGGCCGTGATACACAAAGTCGCGCGAGGAAGTGGTGAAGACGACCTCTTCGAAACTCGCCTCCTCGCGGATGACGCCGTCGCGCGGCACGTGCACCACGACAGACCGCGGCGCGTCCCAGTCGCTGGGCGAGAAGACGAGCTCGGGCGGGTCGAAGAAGGCCTCGCGTGTGGAGTTCACAGTGACGAAGACGTCATGCGCCGGCGGGAGCGAAGCCTCGCCCAGGGTGATGGTGAACATGGCCGAAGAGCCCTCTGGCAGATCGAGCGTCGAGGGTGCGACGACGAAGCTCGGCTCCTCGCCACGTGTCTGCGTGTCGTTGACAAAAGCCATGACGACAGGCGCGTCTGCACCTTCGAAGGAGGCATCCCGCGAGGCAACCTTGTGAAAGATCTGCACGACCTGCAAGAAGTCCTCTTCGATCCGGTCGTCCACGGCGCGCACAGTGACGCGCTGCGGCTGGTCCCAGTCGTCCGGGCCAAAGCTGAGCGCCGTGGGCGCCACCTCGAGGTCGTCGCCCGGCGGCAGCACAATCGAGACTGAGACGACCGCCGACGGCTGCCGCGTGAGGCGGACCGTGTACACGCCCGGCTGGCCGCCTTCGTCGAGGTCCAGCTTGGAGGGCCGCACCTGGAGGGCCAGCGAGGCGTCCAGGCCGCGCGCGGACGCATCGTGCACCTTAACGCTGAGCGTGTCCGCGTCATCCTCGTCCTCGTCCAGAACAAAGCGCGGGTCCGACGACTCGAGCCGGTGCCGAATAACGACCGTGTGCGGGTCGTCCTCCAACACGCCGTCGTCACGCGCGTACACCTGGATGTACTGGGTGGTGTTCCAGTTGCTCGGCGTGAAGAAGACCTCCTGCGGGGAAGCGTCCAGCTGGTCGCGCGGCGGGAGCACCACCGTGGCGGTCACCGCTGCATCCGGCTGGCGGTCCAAGGTAAAGCCATACTCCTGTACGGTCCCGTCGCCCTCTGTGAGCTCAATGGCCACGTCCGTGAGGATGAGGTGGCCGCGCTCCTCCTCGCCCAGGGAAAGCGTGCTGCGCGCTGCGCGCGTGCTGGCGCGCGCGGTGCGCACGTCGCGGAGCACCACAATCTCCTCGGCCTCCGGAGCGTCTGAGCACACATAGACATCGTACCCAGTGCTGGGCTCCAGGCCCTCCAGCAGGCCCTCCTGCTCCTGGCCGCCGCCTACGGCACGGACCGAAGCGTAAAAGGCATCGTCCGTCTCGCTGTCGGCGCAGGCGAGAATGTCCTCGCGCGTCGGCGCCGGACTGCCTGCCAAGAGCGCGTACAGCCACACTTGCGCAACCTTGGTCGAATGGAATTGGACCGCGATGGAGTCCTCCAACCGGCGACCAGCCGAGACGCGCCAGAGTAGCGCGCGCGCAGCGGCCTCGCCGTCGTCGTCGTGCTCATCACGCCTCGAGCGTGCGGTTTCCGCACTCGTGCTGTTGTCCTGCTCGCAGGAGCAGCCGCCGCGCTCGCCGCGGGCATTCACGCACCAGCCGCCGTCCACCTCGCGGTCGATGCAACGGAAGTAGGCGAGCCCCTTGAAGACGATGGGGAATACGCAAGCGTCGCCCTCGGCGGCAGCACCGCGCCCCGTCGTGACGCACGCGGGCAGCCTACCCGCCCGCTCCTCGGCAGGGACCAGGGATGCCACCGCGTCCGCCGTAGAGGCACCGTCCGCGGCCGCGGCCGCAGCTGCAGCCGTGGCCGACTCGCACTTGCACCCGGCCAGCTCACCTTGGATAACGCAGAAGCCATCGCCGCCCCAGCCGGACCCGATGCACGAGTGGTGCATTTGGCCATCGAACCAGAACGGGAACGCGCACGGCGTGCCGGCGCGCGGCGCGCCGAGCCCGTTGGCGGCGCACGCCACCTGCGGATGCGCCAGGTCACCGAGCGAGGCGACCGTGGAAGTCGGCGCGGTCGCTAGGGAAGAGGCACCGGCGGCCGCGAACGGCCCACACTCGCAGCCGGCCCACTTGCCGCTGCGCATAAAGCAGGAGCAAGCCTCGCCCACGCAGGTGCAGGGCTCGTGGCACTCCACTCCCGGCGTCAGAAACGTGCCGCGCAGGCCGTCCGACACGCAAACCGGCGGCGTGAGCGAGGCGACATGTGCCTGCTCGTGCACCGAGGCGCAGGTGGTGGAGCGCATCGCAAAGGTGTGTACGCCGAGCGCGTGCAGGCGCTCCACGAGGTCCCGGGCGATGCCGGCACGCAGCTCGCGCAGGGTCGTGCAAAACGAGCGGCACTCGACCAGCGTCGGGCAGGAAAAGGCGAGCGTGAGCTGCAGGCCGCCGCGGAAGGAGGCGGGCGCAGAACGGCCCGAGCGCCGTGAGACGACCTCTGCCACATACGCCTCGAAGAAGGCCGGCATGCGCGTCTTCTTCTGCAGCTGCGCCGTCGGCACCATGCCCAGGTACCCTTCGATTGTGTGCACGATGCGGCGCACGCGGCTAGGCTCGATGCCGCGGACGCCCCCTAGCCAGAGGTCCACGAGCTGAGTCCCGTCCGGCGTTTGCGGGCTGGCGCCCAGGGTCACGTTGCTGTCGAGGTCGCTGGCGAGGAGGTCCTCGGCGTGCAGCACGGCCTCCGCGCTCAGCGAGCGACGCGAGCCGACCACCACGGCGTGCGAGCTCTGCAGGTCCACCAAAAGGACGGCGCGCCGGGTGCCGCTCACCGAGGTCTGGTCCACGAAGCCGTCCGCGGTGAACTCGTAATCCTCCGGGCCAGAGGCGCTGAAGACAGTCTCCGTGGACAGATCCAGGTTGTTCCGCCTCGCCAGGAGCGGTGCGAGGCGCACCGTGTCGCTGTAGAAGCGGTCCGACACAACCGTCACGGTCCCGGCGAGGTCGACCGCGCCCGCCACGTCAAGGACGCCGTAGGCCGGCATGGAGGACTCGCTGTCGTCGGAGAGGGCCAGCGCGACCTGTAGAATGGCCGTCGTGCGCGCAGTAAAAGTGCCTGAGACGGAGAGCACGGCGGACGGCTCCTCCTCAGAGCCAGCGCGCACGGTGCCCTCACTCACGAGGTCGCCCTCCACGGTGGCCCAGCCGGTCAACGTGCCGTCCTCCATAACGGAGAGGCCACCGACATCGCTGTCGGAGATATCGTTGAGGTCCGCTGCCAAAAGGTCGGGCACCATATTGCGAATGGCGCGCGCCGTCTCGGACAGCTGAATGGCGCCGCCGTCCAGCTCCAGTGTGCCGTGCACCTCAATCTCGCCAGTGCTCACAAAGTCAACCTCGCTGGCCAGGCTGGCGTCCTGGTCGACGATGAGCGAACCGAGGTTCACCACCTGCGGCTGCTCCACCTCGGTGGACGCAGTGAGCTTGGACACGCTGTCAAGCGTGAAAATCATCTCCGCCGCCGGCATGACGTAAATGGCGCCCGTGGAGGTAAGGCCGCCGTCGATCTGCAGACGCGCACCAGCCTGCGCGCAGAGCTGGCCGCCATTCTGCAAGACGTCGTGGAAGACTGCACCGCGGCTGCTCGTACCGGTGGCTGCAACGTCGTTGGCGAGCACGAGGAGGCCTTCGACCTCGGTGAATCCCTGGAAGTCAGCGCTGGCGCCGAGCACGAGCTCGCCGAGAACGTGCACAATGGCGCTTGAGGCGGAGGCGGCCTGGCCGCGCAGATCCGCGGTGGCGCCGGACGCGATGGTGAGTGAGCCGGCCACCTGAACAAAAGCGGCATCGGAAGAGACCAGGGCAGCCGTGTCGAGCACGGACAACTGCCCCTCGGCGTCGATGATGAGCTCGCCATCCCGCACGTAGAGCTCGCCCTCCTGCACCTCGAGCAGGCCCACGACCGTGGCCTCGCCCGCAGGCTCCACAATGAGCAGACTGGTGGACTCCAAGTTGCCGCCGAGGTCCGCCAGCACGCCGATACTCAGGTTGCCGTCGTTGCGGAGTTGGCCCGTAGTCACCAGCTGCGCCGCGCCGGGCTGCACGCGACCAGAGCCGCCCGTGCGAAAGGCGACCTGCGCGCCGGTGCTGATGAACATGTCGCCATCGATCTTGGTGAGGCCCTCGAGCGTGAAGGACGAGGACCAGAAAACGGCGCTGCCGCCGACGCGCACCTCGATGCCGCCGCGCAGGGTGCCGTCCGCCAGCACGTCGGCCTTGGTCGACGGACCAACCACAAGGTAGCCGGCGCCGGCGATCTCGCCGTCCAGGTCCGCGCTAGAGCCGAGGAGGTCGGCGGCGCCGTCGACCTGAAGGAGGCCAGTCGAGACAATCGAGTCCAGAAAGACTGCGTCGCCGTCCGTGGTGACCACGAGCGTGCCCTCGTTCTGCACCGATGCGCCAACAGAGGCTGCACCGCCCAGATAGAGCGTGGCGCCCTGGACGATGTGCCACTGCTCCGCACCGACGGGCACCTGCACCGTGCCAAGAAGGTCCCACTCGGCGCCCTCGGAGAGCGTGAGCGCGCCGAGGCCCTCGAGCTGGCTGTCAGACGTAGAGGAGCACTCGGGCGAGGCGCAGGTGAAGGAGGCCTGGCCCGAAGCGCCGAGGTTCAGGAGACCGTCGTGCGAGAGCGAGCCGGCCACCACCACGGCGGCCGCCTCGTCCAGGTAAAGTGCGGCCCCGACATCCACGATGAGGTCGCCGCTGAACTGCGCGTTGGTGCCGCGCAGCACGGCTGCGCCAGAGACCATCACAGAGCCGTAGCTCTGCAGCGTCGAGGTGATGACACTGGGCATGGCCAGGCGCGAGGCGAGCATGAGGCGGCCGCGGTTGAGCGCGTGGCCGCGGCTGCGCAGCAGACCCTTGACCACAAACGTGGCGTCCTGCTCTACGGTGAGCACGCCGTCCGAGGTCCACAGGGCGTCCTGGTCGAGTGTGAGACGCGTCGCGGCAATGACAGTGACCGCGTCGTACGAGACCATGACGGAGCCGCCCACGACGTTGTGGCCGGTGAAGGTGACGACGCAGGTGTTGTTGACGGCCAACAGGCCGTCCACGACGGCGTCATTGAGAGTGAGCTTGGCGTCGGACGAAGAGCAGGCCAGCGTGGAGCCCTCCTTGGCATCAAGCGAGCCGGTGCTTGAAAGCTCGGTGCCGTCCATGGTGAGCGTCGCGGTGCGCGAGAGCACGAGGGTGCCCTTGTTGGACAGCGCCACGTACTGGTCGGTAGCAGAGCGGTATGCGGCTCCCGTGACGAGGTCCTGCGCGAAGATTGAGGAGCCCTGGAAGCGAAGCTTACCGTTGGTCTCCACGGAGATCTGCGCGTTCTCGTCCGAGGAGAACTCGCCCTCGAAGACCAGGACACCGCCGTCCTCGACGCTCACAAAGGCGCCGCGGGTCTGGAAGTACAGGCCGTCAAAGTAGACGGCCGGCGAATAGACGTCAATCTGCGCACCGTCCACTGTTGTGGTTCCTGTTTCGGTGACGGCAAAGTCGCCATAGAGCACGAGTGAGCTGCCGTAGCCGAGCTCCAGCTCGCCGTCGCAAATGAAGAAGGACTCCTCATCAAAGGTGGCGGCGCCGAACATGGCAACGCCACCGCCCTCGTCGACGGTGATCGTGCCGGAGTTCTCCAGGAGCGACTCGAAGGTAACATTGCCCGTGGACGTCACATGCATGGAGCCGCGCAGGTATACGTCCTGCGAATAGATGGTCTCATCGGCGATGGTGATGTTACCCTCAATGGTGACGTTACCGGCGCTGTCGAGCGCGCGGGCGAAATCGACGTGGGCGGTGGGGCCAATGAAGAGGCGGCCAAAGTTCTGCATGGGCCGGTCAAAGGACACCGTCCCGTGGAGGCCAACGTCGGCCTCGTCCGCGACAAGGATGCCGCCCGCGTCGAGGACGCGGCCGTGGAAGTCCACGGTGGCGGCGCGCGCGATGTCGAGCAGGACGCCGTCGGCCTGCGCAAAGGTGCTCGCCAGGGCGCCCACGGGAAGCGTCGCGGCGGGCGCCACGAGGCTGACCTCGGGCGTGAGCTCGCGCTGCTGGTGCCAGGCGCCCGAGGCGCGCGCCAGCGAGCGGCGCAGTGTATGGGCACCGTCGCCGCTGCCGCTGCCAGCGCGCAGCGAGAGACCATCGACGGACTCGAGGCCGAGCTGGCGCGAGAGCGCGGCGAGCAGTGTGGGCTCGTCGGGCGTGCGCTCGCAGGTATGAACGGGCAGCGTCCACTCGACGCCGACACCGGAGGCGGCGCCAACGTCGAAGCGCACGTGCGTGGTGTGCGGCTGGCCATCGCAGGCGAGCAGGCGGCGGCCCGAGGCAGTCTCGGTGTCGTAGGCGAAGAGATTGCGCTCAAAGTCCGCGAGAACGGCGCGCGACTCGACGCCGACGTGCACACGACCGGTGTTGACGAGGTCGCCGCCCACGGCGCCAGAGCCGCCAAAGTAGAGCTGGCCGTTCACCTTGAGAAAACCGTCGCCGGAATACATGCCGGCGAGCATGACGCGGCCGGCAGAGCCCACGATCAGACGACCCTCGTTGCTCACGCGGTGCGCGATGAGGGTGTAGTCCTCGAAGGTGACCGAGCCCAGCACGGTGAGTGCGCCCGTGTGCACAAGCGTCGAGCGGAAGGTCACGCTCTGGCCCTGAGGGATGACAAGGTCGCCATCCGCCACCACCGGGTTACTAAAGACCGTATTGGCGCCCGAGGTCATCGTCGTAGCGCTGGTACCTGCGCCGGTGGCGGAGAGGGACCTGCGCGCCACGGACACGGTGGGATCGGCTGCAGCAGCACCAACGAGGCTTCCGGGGTGCTCCACCAGCACGGCGCCGCCCTGCGAGAAGAGAACTTTGCCGTCAATGTGGAGGCGGGACGTCGAATCGGGAATGAAGGCGCGAAGCACGGCGCCAGCGCCGGCCAGGCGGATTTCGCCGTGCAGCAGCGGGGTCTCGCGGGCACAGGCGGGCGCCGAGGCGTCGGCGGCAGGCGCAAGGACAATCTCAGAGCCGGCGAGCACCTTGGTGCGGGAGCCCTCGCGCAGCTCGAGGGCGCAGGGGCCCACAGCAGAGAGCAGCGCGCCGTCAGCGAGATGGAGGGAGGCCTGGTCCGCGAGGCGCAGGACGCCGCGCACGAGAACCTGGGCCCGGAGCACCCGGGAGCGGAGCAGCTGCTGCTGCAGCAGTAGAGAGGCCTTGTCGACGGGCTCGGTCTGCGCGAGGAGCGCCTTGAGCCCGAAGTCATCCTCCATGAAGCGCGCGCCACGCAAATCGAGCCGCGCGGACTGCGCCTCCCAGACAGCAGTCGGTGCGACGGTGACGAGCCCGCGGTTTGTGAGCCCAAAAGCCGCGCGAAAGACGCCAGACTGCAGATCGAGGTGGCCGTCGTTGAGCAGGTGCACATCGAGGGTGGCGGCGCCCATAACGCGAAGCAAGCCGAGGTTGCGCAGACGGCAGTCTCGTGCGGACGAGGCGCAGCGCAGCGCGAGATCTCCGAAGAGCTCGAGCGAGGCGCCCGGCATGACGGAGAAGGCGGTGCGCGCCGTTAGCTGGGCGGCAGCGCCGTGGTGCATGCGGGCGGCCCCAAAGACGTCGATGCGGGCGAGGTCCAGCAACGGGACGAGCGCCGAGGAGTGCTCGAGATCCTGAAGCTCATGGTGCTCCCGGTCGACGTCACCGGCAGCCTCGATCTCCATCGAGCCAAGGACGAGCAGGAAGGCGCGGTCCGAGCCAGTGAGCGCCATGGGTCCGCCCAGGCGCACGGTGCCGCCGGGAAGGACCACCAGGCCCTGCTCCAGATGGACGGACTCGGCCTCGGTCAGGTCGAGGACGCCACCCTTGCCTACGACGCTCAGGCGGCCGACCCGGAGGCTGCCGGTGAGCGTGAGCGTTTTGGGCTGGTCCGCAGAGCGCGCGGCGAGATAGAAGCCGTCCAGCAGCACGCGGCTTGCCGGGTCGCGGCTGCCCTCCACGAGGAAGCGCTCGTCCTGCTCCATGGAGCTAAAGTCGTAGAAGCTCATGATAACGTGCGCAAAAGCGTCAATAGCTGGCGCGAGGTCCGTGGAGAGACGGCAGCCGAAGCGCGGCTGGCACAGCGAGGCCGGGCGTGCGAGGCTGTCGTAGTCGACATTGCGGAAGAAATCGCCGTAGACGAAGCCGGTGTCCGCGTCGTCGTACTGGGAGAAGTCAACGTCTGCCAACTTGTGGAGCTGCGTGAGGCGCGTGACGATTTCTGGCGGCCCAGAGAAGGCCAGCGATGCGCCGTTGCTGAGGCCGGCATAGTTGGCGGCCCACGCGGCGCCAGCCTCGGAGTCTGGCAGCGCGGCGGCGTTGACGCCCGGGAGTGAGTAGCGCGCCTGCGCCTGCGCCTGCGCCTGCGCCTGCGCCTGGGCACTGCCCTGCAGCTGGTCTTGGCCCCGGCCCTGGCTCAGCTGGCGGCAGGCGCCGCAAGCTCCGCGGTCGCACTCGTGGGCAGCGCAATTAAGCCTGATGGCGACGCCGGCGTCCGAGACGAAGGCGCCGTCATCGCAGACGTTGTCGTTGAGGTGCTGGTCGCAGGATGTGTAGCCGAGGCGGGCCGAGGCGCACTCCAGGTTGGTGAGGCGGTTGCCGTCGCAGTCGACGATCCAGTCGTCGGCGTCGGCCGGGTCCGCGCAAACGGCGAGGACACGGTCGCAAAAGGCGGTGCGGCAATCGTCGCTGTCGGTGCAGCGGCGGCCATTCTCGCAGGGAGCGCAAAAGGGCCCACCGCAGTCCACGTCGGTCTCCTCGCCATCCTTGACGTGGTTCGCGCAGGTCTTGGCGATGCACTCGCCGTCGGCGCTGCAGAGGCCAGAGGCGCAGTCGCGGTCCAGCAAGCAAGTTGCCTCGCCGACAGCCGTGCAGGGCGCGCAGTGTGGGCCGCCACAGTCCGTGTAGGTCTCGAGGCCGTTCTGCACGCCGTCCTGGCAGGAGGCCGGGCGGCAGGTGGAGTCAGCCGCTGCACAGGCCAGGCCGGAGGCACAGTCGGCGTCGCTCGTGCAAGCGGCGCCGGCCGCGCAGGGGTCGCAGCTGGCGCCGCCGCAGTCAACGTCAACCTCGTCGTGGTCCTGCACGCGGTTGCCACAGTGCGCGGGCACGCAAAGGCCAGAGTGCGCGGAGCAGGCGGCCGACGCGCAGTCGGAAGGCGAGTCGCAGGCGCGGCCGACAGCGCACGGCGGGCAGTGGTCACCGCCGCAGCGGCCGAGGCAGTCACGCTGCACGCAGCGCGCCGCGTCGGGGTCGCAGATCAGGCCATCGACGCAATCCTGGTCCGCATTGCAGGTGGAAAGCTCGGCGCAGCGGCGGTCGCAGTTGGGCCCGCCGCAGTCGACATCGGCTTCGGCGTTGTTGTGTATGCCATCGTGACAGGTGCCGGGAAGGCAGAGCCCGGAGGCCGGGTCGCAGACCGCGCTGGCGCAGTCGCGCGCGTCGGCGCAGGCGGCGTTGTCGGCGCAGGGCGCGCAGTCGGGCCCGCCGCAGTCCACGTCGGTCTCCTGACCGTCCTGCACATCATTGACGCAGGTGTCGCGCACGCAGGTGCTGGAGGCGGCGGCGCAGAGCAGGCCATCGGCGCAGTCCGCGGCGGCCGCGCAGGCCGCGCCGGTGCGGTTGCACGGCAGGCAGAGCGGGCCGCCGCAGTCGACGTCGGTCTCGTCGCCATCCTGCACGCCGTTCCGGCAGGAGGGCGGCAGGAGGAGCAGCTGGCGCTCGAGAGGGTCGGCTGGCAGGCACTGCTGGAGAGCCGGGTCGCAGACCATGGTGCCATTGCAGTCATCGTCAAGCGCGCAGGCGGCGAGCGCGGTGGCGCAGGGCGCGCAGTGCGGGCCGCCGCAGTCGACATCGGTCTCGTTGCCGTTCATGAGGCCGTCGAAGCAGGAGGCCGGCGCGCAGACGGTGCGGAGCGGGTCGCAGCGCAGGCCGGACTCGCAGTCGCGGTCGGCGCGGCAGCGCGCGTCAAGCGAGCAGGGCGCGCAGCCGCCGGCGCAGTCGACGTCGGTCTCGTTGCCATTCTGGATGCCGTCGTTGCACTGGCGCGGGATGCAGCGCGCGAGGCGCGGGTCGCAGAAGCCGCTCTGGCAGTCGCGGTCGAGTGCGCAGAGATGCAGGTTCGCGCACTCGCGACAAAACGGGCCGCCGCAGTCCGTGTCCGTCTCGAGGCCATTGCGCATGCCGTCGACGCAAGAGAAGGGCATGCAGGTAGCGCGGTCTTCGCTGCAGAGCTCCTTGCAGTCGCGCGCCGTGAGGCAGTCGTAGCCGTGGTCGCAGGGCGAGCAGTCGTGGCCGCAGTCGAGGCCGGTCTCGTGGCCATTGAGCACGCCGTCAAAGCAGGTGGCGGGCGCGCAGAGGCCGCGGAAGGGCTCGCAGCGCAGGTCAGCGGCGCAATCGCCGTCGGCGCGGCAGGCGACGCCCTGGGCGCAGGGCGCGCAGGAGCCGCCGCAGTCGACGCCGGTCTCGTCACCGTTGAGCAGGCCGTCCGTGCAGGCGGGCGGCACGCAGATGCCGGTGTCGAGGTCGCAGGCGGAGGAGGCGCAGTCGTAGGCGTCCTCGCAGCGCTTGCCGTCTTCGCAGGGCGGGCAGTCGGGCCCGCCGCAGTCCACGTCGGTCTCGCCGGCGTCTTGGAGACCGTTGGCGCAGGCGAGCGGGTAGCAGATGCCATCGGTGGCGTCGCAAAAGGCGACGTCCGAGTTGCAGTCCGAGGCGCGCTCGCAGCGGTCGCCGACGGAGCAGGGCGGGCAGAAGGGGCCACCGCAGTCCGTGGAGGTCTCGTTGCCGTCGAGGCGGCCGTTGCTGCACGAGGCTGGCAGACAGGCGCCATCGTGGCAGGAGTTGCTGAGGCAGTCCGCGTTGCGCTCGCAGAGGAAGCCGTCCTCGCACGGGGAGCACGGGCCGCCGCAGTCGCGGTCCGTCTCGTTGAAGTCGAGCACGCCGTTGGCGCAGTGCGGCGCGAGACAAACGGCGTGGACTTCGCAGCAGTGCTCGTGCTGGCAGTCGGCGTGCGAGTGGCAGGCAAGGCCGTCGGCGCAGCGCGCACAGACGGGGCCGCCGCAGTCGACGGCGGTCTCGAGCCCGTTGCGCACGCCGTCAACGCAGGAGGCGTCGAGGCAGATGCCCTGGTCCGGGTCGCAGAGGCCGCTGGCGCAGTCGGCCGGGTGGTCGCAGTCCTTGCCAGCGGCGCAGGGCGTGCACTGAGCGCCACAGTCGACGTCGGTCTCATTCCCGTTGAGCTCGCCGTCGAAGCAGGAGGCGGGCATGCAGACCGCGGCGTCCGGGTGACAGCGGCCGCTCTGGCAGTCGGCGTCGACGCGGCAGTCGCGCAGGTCGGCGCAGGGAAGGCAGTCCGGGCCGCCGCAGTCCGTGGCGGTCTCGTTGCCGTTGAGCAGGCCGTCGGCGCAGTGCGCGTCGAGGCAGCGCGCCGTGTTCGGGTCGCAGAGGCCGCTGAGACAGTCGGCGTTGGCAAGACAGCGACGGCCGTTCTCGCACGGGAGGCAGTCCGGGCCAGCGCAGTCCACATCGGTCTCATTGCCATTGAGCAGGCGGTCGCGGCAGTGCGGCGCGAGGCAGAGGCCGGCGTCGGCGTCGCAGGTGCGCGAGACGCAGTCGGCGTCGAGCGTGCAGGCTGAGCCGTCGGTGCAGGGCGCGCAGTCGCCGGCGCAGTCCACGTCGGCCTCGCCCGGGTCGAGGCGGCCGTTGCGGCAGGTGGCCGGCACGCAGACGGCGAGGTCGTCGTCACAGACGCCCGAGGCGCAGTCGGTATCGGCCCTGCAGAAGCCGCCGACCGCGCACGGGCGGCAGCCGCCGCCGCAGTCCACGTCGGTCTCGTTGCCGTCGAGCAGGCCGTTGCGGCAGGACTCGGCAAGGCAGACGCCGAGGTCCTGGTCGCAGATGCCGCTGAGGCAGTCGGCGCCCGCCTCGCAGAGGCGCGTGTCGGCGCACGGGCCGCAGTCCGGGCCGCCGCAGTCGACGTCGGTCTCGAGGCCGTCGAGCTGGCCGTTCGCGCAGTGCTCTGGCAGGCAGCGCCGGCTGTGCTCGTCACAGCGGCCGTTGACGCAGTCGTCGTCGGCCGCGCAGGTGGCGCCGTCCGGGCATCGGCTGCAGGTGGGACCGCCGCAGTCCTGGTCGGTCTCCAGGCCATTTTTGCGGCCGTCGACGCAGGAAGCGTCGAGGCAGGTCCCGAGCGTCGGGTCGCAGAGGCCGCTGAGGCAGTCAGCGGCGCTCGCGCAGCCGCGGCCGGCGGCGCATGGCCCGCATAGGCCGCCGCAATCGACGTCGGTCTCGTTGCCATTGAGCAGGCCATCGCGGCAGGTGCGCGGCATGCAGAGGCCGAGGTCCGGGCTGCAGAGCCCGCTGCGGCAGTCAGCGTTGCGCACGCACTCGGCGGCGTCTTCGCAGGGCGGGCAAAAGCGGCCGCCGCAGTCCACGGCGGTCTCGTTGCCATTGAGCAGGCCGTCCAGGCAGGTGATCGGCGTGCACACGAGCGCATGCGGGTCGCAGGTGGCCTGGACGGGCGCTGCGCCGACTTCGGGCAGCGAGGCGAGTGCCGCGCAGTCCTCCGGCGCCTGGCAGCGTGCGCCTAGTGCACACGGCATGCACTGCGGGCCGCCGCAGTCGATGTCGGTCTCGTTCCCGTTGAGCACGCCGTCTGTGCAGGAGCGCGGCACGCAGACGCCGGCATCCGCATCGCAGGCGCCGCTGGCGCAGTCGCGGTTCGCCGTGCATGACTGTCCGTCCTCGCAGGCCGGGCAGTCCAGGCCGCCGCAGTCGACGTCGGTCTCGTCGGCGTCGCGCACACCGTTCCCGCAGGAGGCTGCCACGCACATGCCGGTCTCATCGTCGCAGAGCGCGGACTGGCAGTCGTCGTCCGCCTCGCAGGCGTCGCCCAGCGCGCACGGCGCGCAGAGCGGTCCGCCGCAATCGACGTCCGTCTCGGCGCCGCTCTTGCGCCCGTCCGTGCACGTCGCCGGCAGACAGTGGTGCCTGAACTCGGACTCGCACCGCTGCGACAGGCAGTCCTCGTCCACCTCGCAGCCGGCGCCCGCCACGCACGGCGTGCACGTGTCGCCGCCGCAGTCCACGCCTGTCTCGTTGCCGTTCAGCCGCCCGTCGCGGCATGACTTCGGCAGGCACACGCGGAAGTGCTCGCAGCACACGCCGGACCTGCACTCCTCGTCCGCACGGCACGACTGCAGGAGGTCCAGCAGATGCGGCGCCGCCTCATCCTCCTCCGCCTCCTCCAGGTCCTCCAGGTCCTCCAGGTCCTCCTCCTCCTGGACGAGACCGACCTTGAGCTCGTCTACGTCGCCCTGGCTCTCGCCGGCGGCGGCCTCTGCTGCTGCCGCCGCCGCCACTCCCTGCGCCTGGACGCCCTCCTCCGCCGCCTCCTCGACGGCCTTGGAGGCCGTCGCCGAGGAGGCGGTCTGCGCCAGACTCGCGCAGACCTGGAGCGCGGCCAGCAGCAGGAGCGCGAGCAGCGCGGCGGCCGCGGCGGGCCTCCCTCGCCTCGCCGCCGAGCCCTTCCTCTCCTCTCTCCTCCTCCTCCTCCTCTCCTCCTCCGCCGGCGCCGCCCTCGTCGAGGTCGGGCTCGTGGTGGTGGTCGTCGTCGTCGTCGTTGGCCTCGTGCGCCGCCGCGGGCGCGCTGGCGCCGCCTCGTCCGCCTGCCTCGCGCCGCGCATGGACGGCTCCATGCCGCTGCCCGGGCCGCCGGCCGGCGCCGCCGCGCGGTCCGCCGCTCGCGCGCCGCCGCTCCGCCGCGCGCGGGCCCCGCGCGCGCTGCCAACCGCTCTGCCGCCGCGCGCCCGATTCAAACCCCCGGGGCGATGGCGCCCCTCCCGTCCTCTCCGCGCCGCGGCCGCGTGACTCGCCCTTCTGTTCCAGTTGGCTTGCTCCTTGCCGCGGCTGGCTGGCTCCCGCGGCCGCTTTGCGCCACTTGCGCCGCCGCGGCCGCCACTTGCGGCCCGCGATACGCGTGTTGCGCGCCGCCGCGGGCCCGACTTGGGAGCCGCGCTGCGCACGGCGCCGGTTCTGCGCCCGGTCCTCGGGCCCGCTCGGCCGAGGCTCGGCCCTCGAGTCAAGTTCCGCGGGGCGCGCCGCGCGCTCAGCTGCAGAGCAGACTGCGCCGAGCGCGGGAAGGCGCCGCGCCGCGGGCAGGCCTTCGCGAGGCGGCGCCGCCGCCGCCAGAGATGGATGCATGGCGCGCGGCAGCCGTCACCGCGTGCATGATGCGTGCGCACTGCCATGGCCAGTGCTTCATAAATCAGTGAGCGCCGTGATTTCTGCGGCGCAAGCGGCTCTTGGAAGTCCGCGGCGGCGCGGCTTGCAGTGCACATGCAGACGAAAAGCGCGATCGTGGTGATGGCATCGTGCGGGGCACTGCACGGCGTAGTGGGCTAGTGCCGCGTGCGACCGTCACGGTGACTGTGTGACCGTGTGACCGCGAGCCTGTCAGAAGAAGCGCGGCGGCGCCGGCGACGCCGTGAGAGCACGTGGCCTGCGTCGAGCACGTGCGAGTGCGCGCAAGGCACTGGCAGGGCCCTGGCCAGCAGGCCTCTGCAGGCAAGAAAACTTGGAGGCGAGAGTGGAAAGCAAAGCAACCAAAACATTCGCGGACGCGAAAAGAAGAGCACATGGTTCAAGTTGCCACGACTCAGCCCGGACAGTTAGGAGACAGCGTGCAGGGCTGTCTGGCTGCCAGAGTAGAGCTTTGGTTCACGTCAGACAATCGACGTAGCCAGGCAGCGAGTGTTGGTATTCTCGCGCACGCGTGTTCGAGGCGCGAATGGTCAGAAGAAAATGTTGGCGTGCTCATCGGTGCGGGGCTTGTTGATGCGGTCGCGATTCTTGACGAGAATGTCCTGCACAACCATAAAGCCATTGCGCATGCGTAAAAGGGTCATCTTGATGGAGGAGCGCTGGTAGGCGTCGTGCTGGAGGACAGCCTCGCGGTAATCGTGGATGAGCGCGTGCTTGGTCATTTTATGCGCCAGCTTGGCGCGCTGGCCAAGGTGCTCGGAGGTGGCCTCGAGCAGCGCAAAGCAGGCCGCCTCGACGCGGTTGAGCTCCGCGACGCACTCCTCCTGCACCGCAACGCCGAAGTTATTGCCGTCCTCGATGCGCGGAATGTTGAGCTGGATCCAGGTCTTGATGGTCCCAACCAGCGCCGTTCCTTCGCGCACCTTGGAGAGCGCATTCTTGAGCAGCCCCTCCAGCGCCTTATCCTCCTCGACGTGCAGCCCCTGAGGGTGCTCTGTCTTGGCGGAGTCCTGGCCTGCTTCCTCGCCGGTGGCGCCCGCGCCGTCGTCTGCGGAGGCCTGGCGCCGGCGGGCACTGCGAGCGAGCTCTTCCGTGGTTGGCACGCGCGCCTGCGCGTCGGGATGCGCCATGGCGGCCTCCACCTCGGCGGCCAGCTCGTCGACCGCCACGATGAAGGACGGCAGCGTCTCGTCCAGCGTCCGCTCCGCCTCCTCGCGGATGCGCGCCTGCGTGGCCTCCAGCGCACGCATGGCTGCCGACGGCTCGGCCGCTTCACCGCGCTTCCGTCGCTTGCTGCGCTCCATCCTGCCGCGGCCAAGCCGCGAGCGTCGCAGAGGACTGGGTGCCACGCCGCTTCCCGCCGCGCCAGCGGTGGTTGGTGGTGCTCGCCTTCCTTTCCTTTCGCCCGGGCCCGGCCAGCGGCCGCTGTCAAATAATAAAACGAACTGCCAGTGTCGGCGCGCACGATTCCGAGTCTTGCGGCCAAAGCTGGCCGTGTGCATGTCGATGTGGTAATCGGAGTGCTTGATGATGGCGTCCAGCCCGACCGCCACTAACCGCGCCAGTGCCAGGGAGGAGCGGTCCCGCCAGTAAGCAACTCGCGCTCAAGCTCCGGCTAAACAGACGCGCAGCTTGGAAAGCAGCGCGCAAAAATGCAACGCAACGACAATGTGACCTTGGTAAAGCAGCAGCGGGGTGCAGAGCCATGCTACGAGTTCGCTAGCTCTTAGCTACAGCGTTGCTAACGAGCTCGCCTTCATCTTGCGTACAATCAAGTGTCTCACCTTGTTGCGAGTTTGACGACCGGAAGGATCAAATTGTGTTTCTTTCCAAGACTGCGCAGCAATGCCCATTACCGACAACATTGCAAACCTTGTCGCCATCTCCCAGGCTCCAGCACAGAAGCTCGGCACCTCTTGGAGCGCAATCGAATGCCGGCTAGCGCCTACGCGCCGGTCTTGCGCCGTCTTGCGTCGTCTTGACAATGAGCACTCGCCAGCAGACCCCAAGCGCTCGAAGCGCGAGCGCTCAAGAAGGGTACTCCGAGTCTGGCACGCCCAGAAACGTCGTTACATAACTGTACAATGCATGCGCTGCAATGAACCACTGGCACTGGCACTGCACTGTCACTGCAGTGACAGCGGCACTGGCAGGGTACCAGGGTACCAGGGTACAACCACTGCACCGTACCGTACGGGCATATGCGTGCCCGGCGCTGCCCGGCCCCGCCGGCCCCGGCCCGTAGTGCCTCTGCGTGGCGCTGTCGTGATGGGTGGTCCAGTGATGAGCGCCTTCAAGTTTGCAGTGGCCATGGGTTGTCTTACAAAAAGAGGTGTGTGCTCTGTCCATGTGTTTCGTGGTCGCGCGCTGTTTCAAGCCGATGCCCATCGCCGGGTCACTCAGTTCCAGCGGTCGCGAGTTTGGTTGGCGCAATAAATGCTCGTTCCGTCGCCGGCGCGCGCTGGCGCAGCACCACCGACGCACCCGAAGCAGGAGGTGGCCGCGGGGGCGCCTCGGGGGTTGTATCCATCCATCCATTGCTGCCGGCCAAGGCCAGGATGTCGACGGCGTCACGGACTCGGAAGGTTTGCGGCGACGTGCTGAGGTACTTCCAGGTCAACGCGCGTGTGCAACGCACGTTGAGCTGACTGTAGCGGACTGGGCGCCCCCGCTTTCGCGAGAGATCCAAGCTGGCGGGCCAGGCCAACGGCCCAGGTTGAACAGGCCCCGCTACCGCGGCGCGAGCTTTTCATCACGGCGCTGCCGCTCTGGCTAGCTAGGCCTAGCAGCTGGCGGGCTGCATGGCTGGCTCGTGCTCGCTCTTGGCCGTCTGCCAGTTCAGGTTTGTTGATGATGGTACATTAGAGGTGAGCATCTGTTGCAGCATGCGATCCGCTCCTGCCAGCGGCCAGCCTGCCACCACCAGGCGACCCTGAGCAGGGAGGGGGGGAGCAATTTGTCTGGACAAGCTTGATGTCAGATCAATCTCGTGCGCGAGCGGCTCGCTCTGTGGCTGGAGCCTCGGGCGGAGGGATTGAGCCGCTGCGATCTCCAGCTGCCCGACTCGGACGTGGGTGGCAAAAAGCCCTCAATCCTGCCAACTTTAAAAGTATGGCATGTTCCGATTCAAGAGGCTCGACAGAGGCTCGGTGGTATTCTCGCTTCAAGCCGCGCTGGCAGTTGCGCACTCGGACTCCAACTCGCAACGCCAGGTCGCAACGCCGCCTGATCAGTAGCTCTAGCTTGGTGACGTCTCGCGCGACGCCAGCGCCGTACCACGGCGTGGCCTGCCTCGCGCCGGCCCTCAGCAAAGCTTCCAATGCCTGTGGCGGATGGCGGCATGGGCGGGGGGAAGAAACAGCGTCTACTCCACTCACGGCTGGCGCTGCTCGCTCGCTGCCCGCGCTCGAGGCTGCCACGCGGTGGCGCAGCGCGCTCAGGCTCCGTGCGGGACCTGGGCGCGGCAGGCGACACACAATGGCGCAGAGCTTCCGTGCACAATGCACGGGCGAAGTAGTGTGCGCGAGATCAGGGCGGCCGGGCTGTGCCAGTGGCGCCGTGTCGGAAGTGTCGCCATCGCAGGGCAGCGCAAGTCTTGGCGAAGAGGCGTGGGACGGACGACAGAGCTGCTCCGGCCTGAAGTCACCGCGCAGAACCGAGTCACCGTGCAGAACCAGGCCGGAGCTGCTGCTGAGCGCTGCTGAGCGCTGCTGAGCAGACTCCGCTGCGCAGAGAGGCCAGGCGCTCGCCGCGCCGTGCCCCCGTCCCGAGGGCGCTCGCCATCGAGCGGCGAGCTGGCCCGCAACGAGCATCGAGTCGGTGCGACGGCTGCGAGCTGCTGCATCGCAGCTGCATCGCTGTCAGTGAGCGCGGAGGCGGGCCCGGCGCGCGGCGGACGGAAGAGGAGGAACCCGTGCTCAGCCGTGCGCTCGAGCTGGAAGGCGGGCCGGGCCGGCCAGGCAGGCCACGCAGTCGGGCAGCCGCCGCAGCCAGCGGCGCGCAACCAGAGCGAGAGCAGGCCCTCATCCCCGGGGCGCTGCTCTGCCTGGCAGCTGGAGCGTCAGCTGTCTCTGCTCTCATCAGCACTTCCGTCTGGCTGCCTCGTGCAAAGCTTGGGTCAGCTGCGGAGCGGCGCGCTGACGTGGCGAGGCGCTGCGCGGCGCTCCAAGCCAAGCCGAGCAAAAGCGCAAAGCAAAGCAGCAAACGCGGCAGCGTGGCGAGACCCTGCTGCCTGCCCGCCGACGTGCACGCGTTCAAGCTGGCGAGGCTCGGGCTCGGAGCACGCGCCGCTTGCCCATCAGCTGCTCTAGTAGCTAGCTACGTTAGAGCTTGCTAGTTGCGACCCAGAGCTTGCTCACCGCTGGCGGCCGGAGAGTCGCGGCCGGCGTCGAGAGCGAGCCCGCTGGGGCCTCGCCTCGCCCTCCCTGCGCCGAGCGCACCGCATCGGCCAAACCTGCAACCGGGGCCACGCCCGCGAGCAAGCTGGCGCTGCCCCTGTGGCTCCCGGGCGGCGCGGCGGCCATGCAGCCCTGGGAGCAAAGCGGCGCTGGTGGCGCGGGGGGCGCCGGGCCCTCGAGGTGGGGATCGCCTGCTTCGTCCTCTTCGGCGTCCTCGGGCTGGCCACGTGATAACGCAAATAGCGCGCGGCGTAAGCGGCAGCGTCGCGCGGAGCACCTGCAGCACCAGCACCAGCATCAGCAGGACCAGCAGTACCACCAGCACCACCAGCACCAGCTCCAGCAGGAGCACCAGCTCCAGCCGATGGATCTCCGACAGCAGCTTCTGCTTCAGCATCAACAGCAGCAGCAGCAGCAGCAGCAGCAGCAGCAGCAGCAGCATCTACAGCAGCAGCAGCTACAGCATCTACAGCTAAAGCAACTGGAGCAACAACTACAGCAGCACATACAGCAACAACAATCGCAGCTGGCGCAGCAGCAACTACAGCGACAACTGCATCAACATCAACATCAACATCAACATCAACATCAACAGCAACAGCAACAGCAACGACGGCAAAAGCAACATCTTCGGCAGGGCACAGGACGCGGCCTGGCGTCGCTGGCGGCAGCAGCTGCCGCAGCTGCGAATACCTCGGACGCGACGTCGTCGGCCGTGAACACCTCGGCCGTGAAGACCTTGCCCGCAATAACTCCGGCCCAAAAGGCCCTGCCTCCCTTACCGCCCCGTGAGACCGAGTCACGGCGGCCAGGGCAAGAGGTGGAGAACCTGGTCGACCTGGAGAGCATCAAGGAGGACGCCGCGGCAGATGCAGAAGCCCTGAGCGACAGCCCGCTTGGGCGTTCCACGAGTCAGGCGCGTGAACGGCACATGGAGCTCATGCACGAGCGCGAGTCCTTTGTGCAGCGCATCCGAGAACTGGAGTATATTGTGGTGCGCGAAGCGCCCGAGGCGTTCGCCGCCGTGCGGGAGAACGCCGCGCTGCGCCGCGAGGTGGAGCTGCACCGCCAGTTCCTCGCGACGTTTCAAAAGATGGTTGGCAACCCGCCCAGCGAGGAGAGCGCGCGGCGAAAAATATACGCTGGAGGTGCCGAGACCGCCCGAACCATGCTGCTCAACCTGCTCAACGAAAGTCAACAGCGCAACTGGCGCACTGTGAAGCTTCCCGCGGAGCTGCGGCGCCTCGGGCCGCGCTTTGAGATGCGCTATGCGCTCGCCGACCGTCTCTTCCGCGGCACGGATGAGCAGGGCACCACAGGTGCCTCCGCAGCGGCGAGCAGTAGCAGTAGTAGCACTGACCCCGCCATGAACAAGCGCCTCCACCTGCGCATCGACTACAGTGTGGCCGGTGTCAGCTGTGAGGAGATCGTGGAGCGCGCCAAGACCGTGCTCACCGTCGCAGGTGGCAAGTTGCGCTTCGCGACGGTGGGTTCCGCGAGCACGTCATCTAGTGTTGACCTCCGCAGGATGGATGAGAATCTCGGCGGCAGCGGCACAACCGGCGCAAACAATGATGACATGATCATCTTGCACCACCGCAGGCGCTACGAACCGCCCAAGAAGGATCGCGATGTCATCTTTTTGTACCATCAGAACAAAACTGTCATGGCTCGGTCCACGCTGGCGCCGCCGCCCAAACCTGTGGCCCGCCGCGACGGAACCGACGTGCACCTGGAGCGCCCGGCGCTCTGTGCGCCGCGCAAGCGCGGCCGCCCTCCTGGGTCCACTGCCAGCAAAGATAAGCCGTGGAATTTTGGCGAGACAGATGTGCACGTTATCACGCGCATGTCCACCTCACTCCTCGCCGGCGCTTCTCGTCAAGAGGACGCGCAGTGCATCACTTCGCCCGTTATGCATGGCCTCTTCGTTTACAACGAAGAGACGCACGCCGAGAGCGAGGGCGATGAGCCCCGCACGCGCATCGTCTTCCTCTGCTCCACGCCCCCTGACTTTGTCGAAGAAGATGTCTTTGGCCACCCGGCTAAGCTCTTCAAGACGGACGGCTCTCTGACCAAGACCTTTTCGGACTACCTTTGCCAGTTCCTTCGCAATATTGGCAAGCCCTGATCTCCTCACACTATTTTCTGACTCTCTCTCTCTCTCTCTCTCTCTCTCTCTCTCTCTCTCTCTCTCTCTCTCTCTCCTCTCTTCTTCTTCTACTTCTTCCCTGTCTTTCCTGGCACAGGCGTTCTGCCAATCGTTGTAGTCTTCGACGAAAGCCGGTGACGTGCTTGCGCTTGCGAACAACTTCGGCAGCCGACGCCGTCCTAGTTCTTGATGAAAGCCGGTGGCATGCTTGCGCTTTGAACGGCTTCGGCGGCCGACGCCGTCATTATTTTTGGTCTTACTGCAACGATGTGGGCGAGACAAGCTGGCCGGGACGGCTGCCGACCGCAGATCCAAAGTACCTGAGCCGGTTCAGATCTATTGATTCTGTTCGTCGCTGCTCGTCACCGGCTTCACCTGCAGCAGCGCAGCACTTGGTACCATCGCCCCTCAGGCTCCGAGTCGGTTTGATCCAGCCGCATGTGCAACGTCATGGCACGACGAAGGAAAAATGCGCAAGCACATGGTAACGCGGGGCACGGGGCCCAGTCCGCCACCTCAGGCTGGCAGCCGCCCAGCCGCGGCGCGGCGATCGGCGGCGCCTTCGAGGTTAGTCGGCGGCTGTCGGCGCGCAGCCTGAGGCCCTGAGCACTGCTGTCGGCAAACCCGCGTCACCTGGCAGCTCGACGACCCGGAGCGGGTGTCGTCCAAGTTGGATGCAGCTGAGCTGGCGGGCCGCCGGACCGGGCCACTGGCAGAGACTCTGAGGCGACTCCGGGTCGATCGTAATGATCTGCGTGCGGCGGCGCGTCGCGTTCCGAGTCTCGCGAGTCTCAACGGAGTTCAAGTTCGAGCATCTTGCACAATGCACGCCATCATGGCCAAGGAAAAGGCGCGCCACGGAGCGAGCGCGGGTTGGTTTGACCGGTCCGAAGGTGGCGGCGCGGTAGGACCTGGGAGGGTCCCCGTTACGCTCCTCACCGTCACTGATCAGCAAGCGGCTTGCGCGCTCGCCTCGCAGGCGAAGAAGAGAGCCCTGGCTAGCTAGCCTTGTCCCGCGGGCCGCGCGCGATCGTCTGGGAAGCAGACCTGCAAACGCTGGCGCCCCGCACCCCCCCTCCCTGCGGCGACGCGAGGCTGCTCGGATGGCTCCGCCGATGGAAAGGGTGCGGCTGCGGCTGCTGCAAGCGGCCGGCGCGCTGGTGGTGCTGCGCGCGCTGCAAAAGCTCGTCACGGCGCTGCACCCGTTGCCGGAGGATGCGCACGAGATCATCGAGCAGCAGCGCAAGGAGGCGGCCAAGGAGCCGCGCAAGCGGTGTCTGGTGATCGGCACGGGCATCACGGGCATTGGCGCCATAAAGAGCTGCCTGGAGGAGGGTCTGGAGGTGACGTGCTTTGAGCGGAGCGACCGCGTGGCTGGCTTTTGGCGCTACCGCGAGGAGGACGGCGTGCCGTCCGTGTACGAGAGCGTGTACATTGACACGCCGCGCGACACGAACGCCTACGGCAACCGGCCGTGGCTTCCGGAGACGCCCAACTTCACGCACAACAGCGGCCTCCTGCGGTACCTGGAGGACAACGTGGAGGAGTTCGGCCTGCGCAAGCTCATCACCTTCGGGCGCGAGGTTACGTGGATCACGCGGTCCGCCGAGAATCGCGGCAAGTGGCTCGTGCGGTCCCGCGACGTGGCCTCGGGCGAGACCTTCGAGGACGAGTTCGAGGGCGTCCTGGTGTGCACGGGCCGCCATGGCACTCTCGGCTACGTGCCGGACTTTCCAGGTCTCAAGGACACGCGCATTAAGACCCTGCACACGAGTTTATACAAGAACCCGAGCTTCCACGGCCTCGACGCCAACTCGACCGTCGTCGTGGTCGGTGTCGGCAACTCCGGCCTGGACGTGGTGACGGAGATGAGTCAACTCACGGAGAACACGCACCTGGTGAGTCGGTCGGGCCTCTGGCTCATTGTGACTCGGCCCGGCGAGGTGGAGCTGCAGGACCCTGGACTGTGCCGGCTCGGCATCGACGCCACGTTCCGCATGCCTTGGTGGTGGTACTCGAAGCTGATCGAGGATAAGTTCCAAAAGGACCAGGAGGTGCTCAACGCGAAGGGCCTTCGCCCGAAGCACCGCCTCCTGCAGCAGCACACCTTGGTGACGGGCATGTTCGGCCCACTGCTGCACGACCAACTGAAAAAGGACCGCATCAAGGTGCACAAGCAGCTGGTGCGCTTTGACCGCGACGAGGACGGGAAGGACTTCGTCCTCCTGCAGGACCCGGACGGCAAGGAGAGCCGCGTGTACGCGGACGCTGTCATTTTTGGAACAGGCTACCGCTCATCGGCCAGCTTCGTCGACCCGGAGGCCGTAGCGGATCTCAGCTTCGGTCGCTCCGGCACGGACATTCCGCTTTACAAGGGCTTCATGACCATCTCCAAGGAGCGCGACGACCCATGCCTGCCGGTGGCCTTTGTGAACTTCATTCAGACCAACACCTTCCTTGGCGCCGAGATGCAGTCGCGCTACTATGCGCGTGTGGTGCGCGGCAAGCTCAAGCTACCGCCCGTGGACGTCCAGATGCAGCAGATGCTCGACACGCGCACCGCGCTCGCGGCCCAGTACATGGATCGCGAGCAGCTGCGCACGCAGCACGGGCTCAGCTCGCTCTATTATGACGAGCTGGCGGAGGACATCGGCTGCTTGCCCAGTTTCTGGCGCCTGCTTACGACACGCCCAACGGCGCTCTGGCACTACTACTTTGGCGACACCTGCATTGGCTTCAACGCACTGCAGTTCCGCCTCGTCGGCCCTGGTGCCTACCGCAAAGCGGAGGAGTATATTGAGCGGCTCTACACGGGCACCACCACTGGGGTCTACATTTCTGGCCCGCACAAGGGCGAGCCCAAGCCACGCCGTCACTGGTTCACCACCATGCTGAAGCAGGCCGCGTTGGCCTCGGTCCTGCATGCCGTGCTCTTGTATGCCGGCCTTCGCGGGTATGCCACGAGCCGCTACATTCGCGACCGCAAGGAGCAGAACCTGGCCTACATCAAGGAGAATGGCGAGGAGGACATGCACAACCTCAGCATTGGCACGGACTCGAAGGAGTTCCGCTCTTCCACGGCCGGCCCGTCCAAGGTTCTCGCGACCGACCACTACAAGCATCTCAGCGCCACGTCCGCCTGACTGGTTTTGTGAAGTGCTGGGTTTGGCCGGGGGTGGGGAGGAAAAAGGATTCTTTGTTTTCCTGGTGCTACCCAGCCCCACCGGCGGCCCACCCACTGCAGGGTAACTAAATTATTTCTTGCTCGCTACGAGTCATCGTCGTATGGTATCTGATACTGTACATGCTGTGCGCGGTGGCGCACGCGCGCCAGCGCCGCCGCGCATTGCAGAGCCAGAGGCTTGCTAGGTCGCACATGCATGAGGGTTGGCATGTCATACTGGAGCACGCGGTCTTGATACGAGACCGCGAACAAACTCTACATCGTTGCGCACAGCGGAGTTGGCATCGGACGCCATGGCGGCAAGTAGACGGCGCGGCGAGCGCATGATGCTCTCGCGGTGCGCCTTGACAGGCTTGGCAACTTGCGCGAGCTCGACCAAGGCGTCCACGTTCTCGTCGACACCGTCGCCAAAGTCGTCGTCCTCGTCGTCCACATCGTCGTCCTCCGTACGCGATCCCCTTGTGGGCTCCTTTTCGCCGCCGTCTCCCTGGTCCACCGCATCGAAGTCCTCGTGGTCGTGGTCGTGGTATGACAGTGAGTCCGGTTCGCGGCCCGAGCGACAACTCTGTCGTTCGCCTTCACGTTGGTGATGTGCCGCGGAGGCCTCGGCGCGCAGCTGGCGGGCAAGGTCCTCGGCGCAGGCGCGGTAGGCAGAGTCCGGGGCGAGGCAGAGGTCGACGTCGCGCACGAGCACGGTGTGCAGGTCCCCCACGTGGATGGGAGGCGGGGCGCAGCCGAGCTCGTGCACGCGGCGCCCCCAGAAGCGCTGGTCGAGAATGAGCACCCCCGTGGTAAGGCAGGGCTTACCGGCGCGCAATATTTCGCCTGTGGTGCCCAAACCGCCGTGCGCGATGACGCAGTCGACTTGAGGGAAGAGCTTGCCGAAGGGCGCGCCCGCGTCGACGAGCAGCCGACCCTCGTCGACGAGGCGTGCCGCGTGATGCTCGACGTCCCGCGCCTGCTGCTGCGCTTCGCGGGCCGCCAGCGCGGCGTCGAGCTCGATCTCGACCGCAGCCTCCTGGTTCCCGCTGCTGCCAGCGGGAGGCGACACGGCTGGCTCGCGATCGTCCGCGTGACGCACGCCGGCCTGACCCACGAGCGCGATCACGCGCGGGCGCGACGCGCAGTTCTCGACAAGCAGGATGGCGAGCTCCAGGATGCGATGGCGCGGCACGGGCATGCTGCTGAAGGCCATGACGACGATTGGCTCCCGCGCAGCGCGCGCGTCTAGAATTAGCTTGACGAAGCGAGGCTTTAAGTCTGGGACGGCCCCAGAGCGGAGGAAGATAAAATCCGTGAGGCGCGCATTGGAGTGCCAGTCGGTCGGCTTGCCGCCGAAGACCGTCTTGTTGATGGGGATGATGAGCGGGATGTTCTGACGCACGATGAGCTGCCAGTTGTTGACGCGGTGGCTGTACGGCTGCAGGCCGCGGCGCCGCCGCATGGCGTTGAGCTCGGTGCCGAAGTCGAGCGGGTTGTTCTCCATGAAGAGCTTGATGCGGCCGTGCAGCGTGTGCGAGATGACCGCATTGCCCGGCTCGGCGATCTGCGAGACCGCCGGGTACTGCCGGCTCGGGATGACGGTGGGCTGCAGCACGAACCCAACGAGCGGGATCTGCAGGCTCTCCGAGAGCGTCATGGCGATATGAGCCGTGGTGAAGCCGAACACGATAAGGTCGGGCTGCAGCGTGCGGCACCAGTAGTAAAACGCGGGCTCCGAGTCGAAGAACTCGCGCTCCGAGTGGCCGAGCATGGCGAGTTGGAGCGCCGTCGAGTTCTGCCGCAGCGCCCAGCGCGCCACGGCCGACGAGATGCGTTTCTCCGTGTCGCCGCCGCTCGTGCGGAACTGCACGGCGCCGCGGTCCACGGCGCTGTACCGCTCCACCAAAGGCCGGTAGCGGTCCTCCGTGCAGATGGTCACGAGCCAGCCGCAGCGCTCCGCGATCCCGCGCGCGAGCGCGATGAAGGGCTGCACGTCCCCGCGCGTGCCGCGTGTGCACACGAAGACGTGCCGCTCGAAGGAGGCCTCCTCCGCCTCCTCGTCCGGCATGGGCGGCAGCGCGAACCCAGCGTCGGCAAAGGGCCCCAGCGCCACGCGCATGCGCACGTGGCACGGCTGCGCGGCCAGCTCATCGAAGACCACCACGTCCGAGTCCGCCGTCGTCAGCCACAGCGCGGCGCTCGCCTCGGTGCCGTCCTCCGACACGCATGCCTCGCGCAGCAGGTCACCCACGCATACGCGCACCTCGCCCAGCGCTGTGTCACGCAGCGTGCCGGGCCGCCGCGCCGCCACGTGCAGCGTGTCACCAGCCTGCACCTCCCCTAGGTCACGCAGCGGCCCGAGCTGCACCTGCTCATGCTCCTGGCGCTCCTGGTGCTGCTGCACCTGCTGGTCAGCGCCCGTGTCCGCGGTAGCCGGCGTCAGCGTGAAGTCGGCGATCGCACCGGTGCGCTCAACCGTCACGCGCACAGCCACGCGGCCCGGCAGGTGCTCCACGCCGTCCACGCAGAGCTCCAGCACGGCGGCGTCGGGCTCGTCGCTGCCGGCGATCCCGGCGTTGGCGCTCGACTGCGTCACCTCGAGCATCTCCTCGTCGCCCTCGGCCTCCTCGGCCGCCGCCGCCTCCATCTCCGCCACGGAGTCCGCATGCTCGCGCGTGAACGCAGACCGCAGCACGCCGTCGCCCAGCAGCTGGTCCACCACGCGCTGCGACCCTGCCGCCACCGCCGCGCGCACCGCTTCCCACGTGGACATGCCGCTCGCTGCCGCTCCGCCGCGCCGGCCGTACACAGGGAGGAGCCCTGCGCGGCTCGTTGCTCGCTCCCCCGCGCGCCAGCGCTCGCCGGCGCGCTCGCGCTCGCGCTCGCGCTCGGAAAGTATTGATCGAGTCCGCACGCGTCAGCGCCGGCGCACAAGCCGCTGCAGAGTGCTGATAAGTTAGTGGTAGCAACCAACAGGGACTCGCACCGTGCCTTGTCATGGTCACGGTGTGAGGGAGCTCACAGTGCGAGTCATGATCAGTCACTGATCAGCGCGGCGCGCGCCTCGGCGCACGGCTCCACTGGCAGGCTCGGCGCGTGCCGCGCACGGCCATCACCACGGGTGCCCCGGGGCGATCCTCCCCTGCCTTTCCGGCGCACGTCACCGGCCATTCCATCCGAGTCCTCTCGAGGACAACGCCGCCGCGCCCGGCCGGCCGCGCCCGGCCGCAGCTCCAGCCTGCCAATGCGCCTGGCAGGATCTCGGATGCGGCCGCTGGGGAGGACAACGGCGATCATGACCTTGATTCTGGTGCGGGCACGGAGCCCGATTAGGGCTCAGGAGGCGGTGACGCGAGCCAAACGCGGCACGACCGGTGCTGACTGTGAGTGTGAGGATGCGGCGGCAGAGCCAGCAGCAGACGCGTCCGTCCTGTGGCAGTGCAATGTGTGTTGATCCGCCCCTTCTCCGTCTGTGCCCGAGTTCATCCTCCAGCGGCGGAGCTGCCGCAGCCATTCTCCGCCTCCTTGCCATCTTGTACCGCCACTTTCGGAAGCGACGGGCAACATGACAGCAGACGGCACGATCAGCATCAAGGCGAGAACGTCGCGCGGTACTCACGATTGGAACGCACCGCACGACTCTGTGAGGAGGAGGCCGGCAGTGCCGCCGCTCGTGCGCATCGATAACGTCGCAGCTCTTCTTCAAGTTGAGCTTGCAGACCTTTAGATGGCCAGGGGCGCCTTCGACGGAAGCTTTCCATCTCCTGCGCAAGGCTAACATCGTGGAGCGAGCAGAACACGAGCGCGAGGATTATCTTTCGCAGAGAGCTTTGAAACTCCACTTCCTGCCTGCCTTGAGAATTCGCGTTGCCTGGGCTGCAAAACAACTAAGAAGTGTCCCAGCGCACTCCTGGGCTGTGTCGATCCGTCGATGGGCACATGCACTACTCTTTGCCCAAGCAACGAGCCACAATATCCAGAGCCATGGAGCTGCGACAGTAAGGATGAGCGTAGCCTCACAGCAACAACCTTTGGCGCAGATCAAGTTTGTGCAGTGCTTTGCGCACGCGTTGCTGTAGCTCGAATCATCTGACTTGAACCCGAGACTCCCTTCGACATGAAGTTGCTCTCACTGTCACGGCCATGGAGGCGGCTGACAGCCTGACAGTGAGTGAGTAGGAGCGTCTCTTCAAAAGGCCACTCGTGCAAGCACTTGGTGCGGACCCGAGGCGCAGGCTCGCGGACTCCTGCACACGCATCCGCGCGATCCAGTCACTCTTCGACCGGTTTTCTTTCGAGCCAGAGTCATGAGTCAGAACCCGGAGTCTGCAACTTGAAGTTGCCTGCAGTGGTTGTGCCCGAGCTCCAAGTCCGAGTCCGAGTCCGCTTCGTGGTCGCTTCCGAGCCAGCCGCGAGGGAGGCCAGCCTGAGGCCGGTCAGCCGGCAGGCCGCCGCCGGTGACTCTGTCGGACTGCACCAAGACCCGACGGGTCCGCCGGCGGCGCGGGTTGAGACGGCGCCGCGCCGGTGCGTTCCCTGCGTCGCACGCGCGGGACAACTTGAAGGCCGCGTCCGACCGGCGCGGCCAACGCGGCCTGGACGCTGCACCCGCCGCGCACGCCGCCCGGCCCACGCGTGGGAGGCTGCGCGACTGCGTCGGAGTGGCCGCCGCTGCCCGGCTGCGCCCTTCGGGTCTTCGTTTGGCCCGCCCTGGCCCAGCCTGAGGGCGGTGTTCGCCGTTCGGTATCCAAAGCAGGGAGCGCGGGACTGGGGACAGTCGTAGCACTGGCAGTAGAGTGGCGCCGTCTGAATCGACCGCGATGGCGCGCACGTTTCAGGCGATACTGCACTGCCAGTGGCACTGGCACGCGCGCCACCGTCTCGGCTCGTGGCTGCACTCGAGCTGCGAGCGTTCAAGGCGCATGGCATGCCCTCGCATCTTGCGAGCCTTTGCAGTCCAGCGAAAGCTCGCATTGGGCAGGCGGGTCAGGTCAAGCGCGAGAAGGCAGTTCACATGCAGCCTGAGCAGTCGTCCGACAGGCAGACAGAATGGGTCAACTTGAACTCGCGCCCCCGGGCCGCGAGTTCTACTCTTCGTAGTTTTGACCCGGCCAAGCGCCGTCCAGCGCGGCGAGGCTGCACGAAACGCTGGCAGCAGCTGGCTTGTGCATTTTTAATAATGGTCGGGACGCCGTCCGAGGCAACGACGTTGAGCTCTTGTCGAGAGCTACAACTGTGCTGAAGCGAAGGCATCCCTAGCCAGAGCTAGTGCTCGTGACATACTTCTTAGTTAGACAGCGCTCTTCGGATCTAGAACCCCACTTCCGGAGCAGGAGCCAGGCTCCTGGCGGTGCCAGGGGCGTCGGCAGACAGCGCAGGCTCCTTGTGAAGATGGCCCCTTCGGGCAAACGTGACAAACCTCGCGCACGCCTGACGGCAGACACGCATCACATCGAGCTCCAATCAGGACAAGCTCGTGTGCGCCCAGGTGGTCTGCTTCTTCTTTAGCACGCCAAGATGATTGAGCAGGACGACACGCCCGGGCGGCCACAGGTGCACACGACGACCGAAGGCAAGCCGGGCGACCCCGCGGAGCCGCCTGTGTCGATGCACCTGCAGGCTATGGAGTCCGAGTCCAAGGGCGCCGAGCCGCACAGCGCAATGGGCGGGTACATCCAGTTTGTGCGCATGATGCGCGGCGACATCTCCTCGTCTGCGGCAGAGATGAAGGTGCCGAGCCTGGCGCGCGAGTGCCTGGCCGAGGTGGTGGGCACCTTCATTCTGGTCTGGTATGGCTGCGGCGTCAACGCCTCGGCGACGGCCGTTGGCTCCTTCGGCGGTCTCTACCCTGTGTGCATCATCTGGGGGCTCACGGTCATCCACGCCATCGTCACCACCGGCAGTATCTCGGGCGCACATATCAACCCAGCGGTTACGCTGGCGTTCGCGCTCATCCGCCCGGACGACTTCGCGGTCTACAAGGTCGTGCCCTTCTGGGTTGCCCAAATGATCGGCGCCATCCTAGGCGCCTGCGTCGTGCTCCTCGAATTCGGACCTGCCATCGAGGCCATGGAGGCTCAAAAGGGCATGGTGCGCGGGGAGGTGGGCTCGGAGATTGGCATGTCCATCTTTGGCATGGCGGCGCCCAACCCGGGGTTTCGCGCCAACGACGCGCTCGGCTGGGACCTCAACACGGTCACGAACGCTGGATCTTTTGGCCTCGAGGCCATTGGCACCGCCTCGCTGCTCTTCACCGTGTGCGCGGTCAACGACCCGCGCAACCAGATGGGATTCACGCCCGGCATGGCCGCCGTCTTCGTTGGCGTGCAGATCATGATGCTCGTCTCCATTCATGCCCCACTCAACCAGGCTGGCTTCAATCCGGCACGCGACCTCGGCCCGCGCCTCGTTGCCTACGCGGCTGGCTACGACGGCATGGCCTTTCCTGGAATTAGCGGCGAGTGGTGGACCTACACGGTCGGGCCTCTCATCGGAGCGCCCCTCGGCGCTGCCTTTCACGACTGGATCCTCATGCGCGGCCTGTAGATTCAAACTAGACGCGGCGACGATCGCGGCGACAATGATGATGACGAAAGTGACGAAGAAGAGTCACGCGCTAATGTATGACGACAATCTTGGAGATGACGGCGGTGCTGGTGCGTGCTTACGTGCGTGCTTACGTGCGTGCGTGCTTGCGAAGCTGCTGGGCCTTCTTGCCGACCAAGAAGGAAATGAGTCCATCCTCTCGCAGGTTCGTCTGGAGAGCATCAACCACGTTGCGGTGCGAAGATGCCCTGTTCTAGCCGTAGTAGAGAGTCGGACACGAGAGTGATTCTGAGCCAGAATATTGATTCGCACGAAGACTCGGAATTGCCCCTTTTGCTGCTGATGTTTTCGGCCAGAGGTTTACATTGGATTCTCGAGATGATGTCCAGCTCACAGAGCGCGCATCCGCGCAACTCGCATCGCTTGATGCACGACGTTCATGCTTTCCATCTGGCGTAGGTTTACGGTAGGCATCACACCATGTCCCCTGTTCGGATTCGTGTAGCAGCACACAACGCCATGCGTGCCTCAAGAGTGCCTTGCGTAATCTTGACAGGGCTTCATGAACTGCGAGCTGGCCAAGCCTGGCCAAGCTGACAACGTTGTTCGCGTTCTTTTGAAAGAGACGTCCTCGCTCTCGCTGACTGTCAAGTCCGGAGCCTTTGGCGTCGGACTCCAGGAACGGTGCGTAATTGTGCCAATTCAGTACCCTTGCTCTGTGCTTGGGACGCTGTGCCTCGTAGCTCGTCTTCGAGGCGCCGACGCTTCTGCCCCTTGGTGAACTTTGAAAACGATGCGTTGGGCAGGCGAAGCCTGTGTGCTTGGGCAGTCCATCGCTCAGCCCTTGGAGCACCGCACGATGGCATCGAGCCCCACGATGACCTAAATTGCAGTGCAGCGTGCGGCTTGGAGGTCAAAAAGCACGTCTACGCAGAGCACCAAGGCCACGAGCATCTCCTCGCGCTGGCGCCCGCGACCAACGAGAAAAGGCACGTCAGCGCCATCCTTGTCGGATAGCTTGCTTCGTCGGCCGTGAACAAGACGCACGTGCTCAAAGGGGTCGCAGTTGCGCAGGGACCAAGGAACCACGAGACGCATAGGAGCTGCAGTCAGCGTGCCGAGCTAGATCACGGCATGGTGCATGGCGGCCGCGTTCGCTCGTTGGGCCTTGCCATGGCAAAGCTCGTCGCGTAGCTCGTGAACGAGACGGCGGGTATTTAGCCGGCGGGTATCTAAGCTAGCTCGTGCGTGAATGAGACGGTGGCGCTCGTGTGCGAAAGCCCAAGCAAGAGGGACGGAGAGGCGGCAATCGCGAGGGCAAGGTTTCAAAGAGGGCACACAAAATCAAGTGGGGCCGGTGACGCGTTGGTGGGTGCTTGAGGAGCCAGCCAAGTTGGCCCAAGCTATCAAATGACAGGAGGACCCCCTGCACCTGCCTGCACCCGGGGCAGTGCACGTAACGTTAGCACGTGTTGAAATGAATGTTGGACCGGTGGGCTCGGTGACGAGCCTTTCCAGTGCAAAAGCCTGGCGCGCGCGAGCCAGGAGGCGACGCAATGGACAGCACGCGGACCGTCACGAAGTCGGCCGAGCCAAGATCGTGCAGGTCCGGGGCATTTCGAGCGCCCGGCGCGTCCTGAGCAACCGCCGGCCGAGCTGTGTGTGTGGCTGCGGCAGTCAGCCAGCTACTAGGCTAGACGAGTGCTGCTTGGAGGGGGGCTCGTCAGCGTCTGAATTCTGCACCCGACGTTGCATCACCGGCGCCGGCAGCCCGTGCGAGGCGCACACAATGGTTCAAGACTGCCTGGAACTTTTGCAGGCTGGGCCGCTGGGGGCTTTCGGCAGCTGGCCAGGCAGACAACTGATTTTGCTACAAACGTTACTTTCGCGTTGATGGTTGCACCGTTGCATGGCTGGTGGCTCGCCATCGATAAGGCCTGAGCGTCTGGGTGTAATTGGAGGTGGCCCGGCTCGCCATGCCGATTCGGTCGAACCATGCGCGCGACGACGGCGTGCGCTGTCGCGTGCCTGACTGGCCCCCGGGTCGGCTCCGCCTCGCTCCGCCTCGCTCAGCACACGGCGGCCGTGGCTTGGCGCGGCCCGCTTCGGGGGGCAGACCAAGGCCGCCCGCGTCCCTGCTTCTCACTGGCAGGCCTGCACTGCTAGCGCAGAGAGTGCGCCCGAATGTGGGCAGTGGCATACAACGGTGTGCGCGCACGCACTGCGCTCAGCCGCGCGCTGCACAAAAAGGCAGCCCCGCCGGCGGCGGACGGTGTGGTCATCGTCGCTCCACGACCGCGACCGCTGGCGGTGGCACTGGCAAGGGCTGGCCGCGAGCTCGTCACGGTGGCGCGTGGCGATTCGCGTCGTTGTGTCGCTCGATCGCAGCCAGGCTGGCTGACGTCTCGAAAGCCTGAGAAACCACGCGATCAATCCATTCTGACACTTGTACGACAGTCACTGCATGAGCCAGCGAGTCTCAGGCGGGCCTTTGAGCACGCAATGCCACGCACGCCAGAGTCCAGACGCCAAGGACGCTCGGACGCTACTGGCACTCTCCAAGTCGCTTTCACTTGTTGCTTGCGTGCCTGCGAGCTGCGCGCTCACGGCGTGCAAACGCAAGCGCAGTCTTGTGCTCCCAGCGGGTTCGTCTCGCGGCCGGCGAGGCCCGTCACTGACGAGATCGCGGCCCGCGGCTGCTCTGCGTCGCCCTCGGCGGCGTCGCGTCGCCGGCGTCGGAAGCTTGAGCGTGCGTCCATGGAAGAGCAGTCCGCGCGCCCGCCGGCGCCGTCTGGCTGCAGCGGGTTGACCCTGGCAACCAACCCGGCCTGCCAGTGGCCCGCCGGCCAGGGCCGCTGGCCGGCGGAGCTGCTCGCTCGCTCGCTCGCTAGCTTGGCTTCGAGTTCGCGAGCGGTCGCTGTCGCTAGCGGCTGGCGCGCTGTCGCTGGCGGACCTCCGACGCTGGCAGTGGCAGCGCGGTGCTGCCGCTGCAGCAGTGCTCTCCGGCCCTGGCCAGCAGCGCGACGCGTGGACCGGCGCGGTCCATGGCGGCGAGCGCGGGTGAACCGGCGCCTCTTATCAACGCGAGGGCGGCGGCCCACAAGGCGGCTGCGTCGCATACGGGCGGTGGGAAGTCCGGCTCCGACTCGAGTCGGAGCCTGGCAGTGCGGTCAATGGGTGGACGGCGCCGGGTCCGTTCCGGCGTCAACTTGACAGTGAACTTGTTGAACAAGTCCGAGTCAAGAAGAGCGGTGCGGCGGGGCACCGCTCGCCACGGCGCGGGCGCTCAGGCTGGCCGGGCGGGCGCGGCGCGCGCGCGCGCGCGCCACGGCCGGCTCGGGCTGGTGGCCGGCCGAGAGAAAGAACTTGAAAGGTTGGTTGGCGGAGTCAGCGGCCCCGGCTAGTTGGAGGACCAGGCCAGTGATTCGATGATTCTTGCTTCCTCGGCGCGACTTGGGGCGTGGAAGACGAAGAGGAAGCGAGGGCCGCTGACGCGACTGGAAGCGCAGCGAGTGAGGGCTCGTCACCAGGGGCGACGCAGAGCTGAGCACGCGCGAGGCAGGACGCATGCGCCCGCTTGCCAGCTTGAGCGAAGGCTCGCCGGCCGGGGCGAGCGAGGCTCGAGGCGAGCGTAGATGGAAGCAAGGGGTGACGAGGCGTCCAATTTCTGGATCAGTCCCCAGCCTGCTCAGTTGCGCGCTCCTTCGCCGACCTAGCTACCACCTGTGTGCTGCCCTTCTGGCTGCCGTTCGCAAAGTGCAGTGCGTATGTGTCTGTGTGTCTGAGATGCTTGACCGGGGCTGCTCGGATCCAGTGCGTGGCCTGGCCCGCCTTGCTGGCGCGCGTCCGCGGCGCAGCTGCCGCGGCTGCAGCAGAACCGCAACAGCCGAAGCCGAAGCCAAAGCCGAGCAGCAGAGCAAGCAGCAGCAGCAGCAGCAGCAGCAGCAGCCGCAGCCAAGCCGCTCGCTCGCTTCGCTTCACCTCTCACCCAAGCAAAATGATCGAGCACGAGCAGCAGCTGCACCAGCAGGCCACCACCGCGCCTCTCCACTCGCCGGCTGAGCCGCCCGTGTCCATGCACATGACGGCCGCCGACGAGAAGGAGCATGAGAAGGTCAGCCCGTCCAACTGGTACGTGGATACCATCCGCTCCCTGCGTGGTGATATCTCCGGCTCGGCCGATGAGATGAAGACGCCGACCTTCACCCGCGAGCTGATCGGCGAGGTGCTCGGCACCTTCATTCTTATCTGGTTCGGCTGCGGTACCAACGCCGTCGCCACCGCCATCGGCGCTTACGCTGGCCTGTTCTCTGTCGGCTGCCTCTGGGGTCTCGCCGTGCTTCTTGCCGTGTGGACCACCGGCTCCGTGAGTGGCGCGCACATCAACCCGTCTGTCACTTTGGCCATCGCGCTCCTGCGCCCGGAGGACTTCCCGTTCTGGAAGGTCGTGCCCTTTTGGATCGCTCAGCTCATCGGCGCCATGCTTGGCGCTGGCCTCGTCTACTTTGAGTTCTACACCTCCATCGCTGCCATGGAGGCCCGGACCGGCACCATCCGCGGCGAGCCGGGCAGCGAGGTCGGTCTGTCCATCTTCGGCATGGCTGCTCCCAACCCGGGCTTCAAGCTCGACGAGTCGCTCGACTGGTCCGCGAACACCGTCACCAACGCTGGCTCCCTCGGTCTTGAGTTTGTCGGCACCGCCGTGCTCATGTTCACCATTTTCGCCGTCAACGACCCGCGCAACCAGATGCGCTTCTCCCCGGGTATGGCTGCCACTGGCGTGTGCTTCGTGATTGTCATGCTCGTTTCGCTCCATGCCCCGCTCAACCAGGCCGGCTTCAACCCGGCTCGTGATATGGGCCCCCGCATCGTCGCCTACATGGCCGGCTATGGCAAGATTGCCTTCCCGGGCATCGGTGGTGAGTGGTGGACGTACATGATTGGTCCGCTGCTGGGCGCTCCCTTTGGCGGTGCCGTCCATGACTTCGTCCTCATGCGCGGCCTCTAAGTTAAGCCTCTCTTTTTGAAGGTTGCGCCTGCCTCTTCAGCATACTAAGTAACGCGGGCTCCGGCGCGAGGCTGGGCCTGCGCCGTGCATAAGTTATATCATTATCGCCTTTGTGTCGCATCACCGTCCTTTCCCCGTTGTCACCCGGTCAGGCAGAGAGTGGCTGCTAATCCAAGTCGCAACGTGTTTGGTTTCTCTCGCATAGCTAGCTAGCTAGCAAGAGCCATGCCGCTGCCTGCAGCGATCTGTTGCTGCACGAGGCTCGTTCTCGTCCCACCTTCTTCAGCGCTGTCCCAGGTCCGCTCGAGGCCCTTGCTGTGAGGAGCCTCGCCGTCGTGAACGTCGACTTGGTCGGCTACCTACGTCAGCCTTGCTGTGCAAGATGACCTCATCAGCTGCAGCGATTCGGAGCTGGCTGGCCGCAAGCGCAGCTCGCACGGCTTGAGTTATGATCGACTGGAGACCTCGCGACTCACTGATAGCGCGTGCCTCGAATCTCTAGTCTTGCTTGAGCCTTCGAGGCTGGAGCCTTTCATCATGATGATAACTTACGCTTGGCCTCGGCAAGGCCCAGGGTCGGACGACGACAGCGCTGCTGTCACCTTTCACTCTCACTCTGGCTGATGATCATCATCAGTCCGAGTCAGGCGGCGCAGCGCGGCATTCACGCTTCACCAGATTGATCGAGGCCGAGATCGCAGCGGTGGCGTCGGCGTCGGCGTCGGCGGCAGCGGCAGCAGCGGCAAGGACAGGAGCAAGACCGCGCGCGAGAAGACCAGACAGGCACGCAGGCACGCAGGCAGGCAGGCAGGCACGCAGGACGCCATGCTGGCCTCCGGCACCATGCTGGCCTCCGGCGCGACGCTAGTCTCGGGCGCGACGCGCCTGACCCGCGCCGGTGCGGTCGTGCAGATCGCGGCGCGGCGCGGGCTGAGCTCGGGCGCGGCGCCGCTCGTGCAAGTGTCGCGCGAGCAGACGGGCGGCGTGGAGGTGGCGGTGGTGCGCATGGACCGCGCGCCGGTGAACAGCCTGAACCTGGCGCTGGTGCAGGAGCTGACGGAGACGATCAAGGCGCTGGAGCGCGAGGAGGGCTTGCAGGCCATGGTGCTGGGGTCGAACCAGAAGGCGTTCAGCGCCGGGCTTGACCTGTCGGAGGTGTACAAGGTGCCGGAGGCGCACTTTTGCAAGTTCTGGGGCGCCTTCGAGGAGCTCTGGCACACGCTGTACATGACGCGTCTCGCCACAGCCGCGGCCATCGAGGCGCCGGCGCCGGCCGGCGGCAGCGTGCTGGCGCTCGCGTGCGACTACCGCGTTCTGGCGGACAACCCCAAAATCCGCATGGGGCTCAACGAGACCCAGGTGGGCATGGTGTGTCCACGGTGGCTGCAGGCCATGGCCGAGCGCACCGTGGGCGCGCGCCGCAGCGAGCTGCTCCTGCAGCGTGGCTACCTCATGAACCCGACTGAGGCACTCGACTTTGGCTTTGTGGACGAGGTCGTCCCGGTCGATGAGGTGCTCCCTCGCGCGCTGGCCTTCCTCGAGCCGCTTGCCAAGACGCCGCCCCGGGCGCGCACGCTCACGAAGCAGCAGCAGCGCGAGCAGGTCGCGGCCATGGCCGGCCCGCGCTCGGGTCAGGAGCTCTGGTCCGTCGCCAGCTCCGACGAGTGTGCGGCCGCCATCGAGGCCACCCTGGCCGCACTCAAGAACAAGAAGAAGAAGTAGGCCTAGCCTAGTCGGTGGTCTTGCTACAGTGAAGGAGCCAGCTAGTGACGACTGGACGACTGGACGACCGGCCGGCCGGCCGACCGTACGAACTTCTTGAAGGCGACGGGACATGGGCATGTTTGACATTCCGCTAAAACTTGCTACCAGGGGTACGAGGACGAGTGATTTGTTTGTGTGTGCATTTTTCCCGCTCCTGCCCACGGTGGTCGTCGTAGAACAGCTCGCTCAGCTCGAAAGAGGACGAAAGAGGGGGAGGAGAAGAAGCAGCAAGAGCGAGCGAGCTAGAGCGAGCAAGGAGCTCTCTGCGCTTAACCACGGACGAGGTAGACACCAAAGGCGAAGACGGCCGCGGCCGCCGCCGCAGCAAAGGCGTAGGCCTCCATGTCTGCAGCCTCAGGTGCGTCCGCTTTGGCATCCGAGGCACTCTTCTGCGGCGGCCGGCGACGCGCGCGCGTGCCACCGAGCAGCTTGCCAATGAGGAACTTGCGGGTGATCTGCTCGGCGCGGTCCGAGTGGCCAATCTCGTCAAAGGCCGCCGAGGCGTCGCGACCGGCCACATCCATAATGGTGCCGGAGCCGCCCGGGTGCCGGCGCAGCCACTTGCTCACATCGTACACGAGGCCATGCACGACAATCCAGGCGTCCTCAGGCGAGGCGTGCTTGGCGACCTCCTCCATGGAGATCTCGCGCAGGGTCTCCTCGTCCGTCACCTTCTTGAAGGCGCCGGCCTCACTGCCCTCGGCGCCTTCCAGCGCGCCCACCAGGTACTTCTCGCGCTGGTCCTCAGCCGCCTCGGTGTGGCCCACCTGCTCAAAGTCCTCCGTGGCGTCCGTGCCGCCCACCTCCACCAGCAGACGTGCCCCGCCCGGGTGCTCGCCCAGGTACGCCGTCACATCGTACACGAGCCCGTGCAGCGCGATCCAGCAGTCCGCCACGCTCGCGTGCTGCGCCAGCTCCGCGCGGCTCACCACGCGCATCCTGCCGCTGCGCGCGCTCCGCGACGCCTCGCCTGCCTCCGCTGCCTGTCTGCCTCCGCTCGCGGCCGCCCGGCCGTCCGCGCCTGTCGCGCGTCACGCTCGCGCACGCCGCACCGAACTGCGCGCCCGGCCGAGCGCCGCGCCCACCCCGCCGCCTCGCAGCGAGCGCAGCCCGGCACGCAGCGCAACGCGGCGCAGCGCGGCGCAGCGCGGCGCAGCGCGGCGCAGCGAACCCGGTCTGCCCAGGTCTCGCGCGGCTGCGCGGGCCGCAGCGTCGTCGTCATCTCCTTTTCTGTCACTCACTGACCAGAGTTCCCCTCTCCGCTCAGCTCGTCTCTCTCTCACACATGAGCCAGCTCGAGCTGAGCATCAGCCAGCGGCACGCTCGCGCGCAGGCGGCCCGAGCCCTGCAGGCAGACCGCAGGCAGGCAGGCAGGCAGGCAGGCAAGCAGGCAGGACCCCCGCGAGCTTCGCCGTGCCGGGCGACCGTCCGAGTCCGAGTTTATCTCGCGTCCAGCTTGCTGCAGAGTCGCCTGGCCAGCCAGGCCAGGCCACGCGCAACAACTGTTGCAGTTGCGGGAGCTGAGCAGCCGCAAGTGCAACTTGCCAGTGGCCTTTGGCCACCAGTGGCAGCCAGCCACCATGGCCACCAGTGGCAGGTCCTTGCAAGGCCTGTTTCACTGTCAGAAGTTCACTTGGCAGGTTCAAGTTCTTGGGAAGAAACAATGAAAAAAAGCAGCAGCCGGGCGGAGTCTACCCAGCAGCGAAGAGGGTTCTGGCGTTCGCGCCAGGGAGCACACCCTGCGCGCACGGGCGGTGGTCAGCCGGGCGGGCTGAGCCGGACTCGGCAGCTGGAGCGGCCGCAATCCGGAGCGCGGCGGCGGCGGCGGCGGCGGCGCGCGAGGGCGGCGGCGGCGGCGCGGCGGCGGCGGCGCGCGCGCAGGACCTGGGCGGCTCGTACCAGTTCCGCAGCGACGAGGCGTACCCGGCGGCCGACCGCCAGGCGTGCAAGGAGCGCCTGGTGGTCTGGCGCGCGCTGGCGCGCGGGAACACGTTGGATGTGCTGGACGTCTCGCTGGGCGCGGATCTGCAGGACTGCGCCGTGCGCTTCCAGCTGCCCGAGGGACGGCGGCTGGCGCCGGGGGGCGTGCGCTGGCTCGAGAAGGCGGGTCACCTCGTGCTGTGCGTGTGCTTCACGGACGGCACCGCCGCTACGCTGTGCTTTCGCAACCACCCCTTCACGGGGGACGAGACGCGCCGCTGCTTCCTGGGCCGGTCCTTCCTCTCCGACAAGGGTGAGGGCGCGCTGCTGCGCGTGCTGCACCAGGACCGCATCGCCTCGGTGGGCGCTTGCTGCTGGTTCGCCGACGCGCGCGAGCTGATTCACCTCGCAAGCGGGCCGTCGCTCGCCGGCGACGACGCGGACGCGGACGCGGCGCCGGCCACGCCGGCACCCGCGGCGGCCAGTGACTCCGCGTCCGACGCCGGCAGCAGCGCTGCCGGCAGCGCACTGCCGCCCATCACGTGCACCTGTTTCCCGGACGACCTGGACGTCGAGGCGGGCGCGGGCAGCGCCGGCGCCGGCGCAGACACCGCGCCCTTCCAGCTCACCGAGACCTCACTCACGCAGCGCCTGTGGACGGGGTTCCTGCGGCGGTCCACCGGCGAGTCCGCCGGCCCGCGCGTGCAGGTCGTGCAGCTCGCCGCGCTGCGCCGTGAACAGTCCGAGAACGACGAGACCTTCATCGCCGCGGTGTATTCGGACGGCAAAGCGCGCCTGTGGTCTGTCACGCGCCGCGCCTGCCGCAGCGAGGTGGACCTCTTGGCGGCGGACGACGGCAGCGCCGCCCATGGCGGCGGCAACGCCGCAGGCCGCCCCAGTGCCGCGGGTTCCGCCGCCACGCGCGCGCGCGTCGAGGAGGCTTGGGTGCAGACGCGTCTGGGCGGCCTTGAGGACGCCTTCGGCACCAAGCGCAAGCTGACGCTGGTCGTGGCGCTGCGCCTGTCCACTGCGCGCCCGCTGGTGCTGGCGCTCGACGGCTGGCTCGCGATCAATAACGTCAACCTGGAGGCCGCCGTGCAGCAGCTCCTGCACGAGGACGACATCCAGCGTCTGCGCGGCTTCCGCCTCGTCGATCTGGCGCTCGAGGGCGCCGGCGACGCCGTGCGCTCCGTCTGGTGGCGGCCGTCCAGCGGGTCCAGCACGGTCGTCCTGCGGCAGCCGCTCGGCGCCGCCGCGCAGCCGGCCGCGCAGCCGGCCACGCGCGCCGTCCCTCTCGACGTGGACCGCCACGTGCTGCAGGATGCCGACCGCGCCGCGCTGGGGCTCGATGCGGACGCCCACGTGCTCGCCTCGCCCGCCGCCTCTGTCGCCATGGGTTTGGCCGACGACGGTGGCGAGGACGCCGCCGCGCTCTGGGGCGGCCTCGGCGGTCTCGCGCCGCTCTCGCAGGAGGACGTTCTGCGCGCCTGCGTTGCGCGCCTCGACGTGCCCGGCCGTTTCTCGACGCTGGACCTGTGCGAGGGCCTCGTCGCGTCCTTCGGCAGCCGCGCCTCGCGCGGGCTGGACGCGGAGCGCACCGCGGACGGCCGCGTCACGCGCGAGGCGGCGCTCGGCTTGGCGGAGCGCCTGCTGCGCGCGCACATCGTACAGGAGACCGACTCGCTGCAGGACGCCGCTGTGGCGTGCGAGCGCCTGCTCGAGGACTGCGAGCACGCCTGGCTCCAGGGCCACCGCCCGCTCGGGCTGGCTGTCACGGGCGATGGGCGCCCGGTCATCGTGCGGCGCACGGGCGCCTTCGCCTTTCGCCCCGCCGACTGGTCCGAGCTCGCGCTCTTCCGCGACGCCCTGGCCGGCTCTGTGCTCGACCCGGCCGCGGACGAGGCGCGCGACCGAGACGGCCTCCCGGCGCTCGCCCGCGCTGCCACCGCGCTGGCCCCCGTGCTGGCGCGCCTCGAGGCCGCCGTTGTCTCGGCCACCTGCCCGGCAAGCCTGCTGGCGCGCCTCGACCGCTGCCTCGACACGCAGGAGCCCGCCGCCCTCTTGGCCGGCCTCGCGCCGCTGGTCCAGGCCTGGGGCGAGCCGGGCGCCGTCTTTGCGCGTCTGCAAGCCGTCCTCGCCCGGCTCGCGCCCCGGCGTGGTGGCGGCAGCGCCCGCGCCGCCGTGGACTCTCCCGACGACGCCGACGACCTCGATGACGGCGCGACCGCAGCCACCGACCCGGACAACGACGAGCCCGCAGCCACGATTACCTCCGCCATGGTCAAGCAGGCGCGCGGCGGTTCGGGCGGCGCCAGCGGCGCCGTGACCGCGGCGCGTCGTACCACCGAGGCCGAGCTGCACTGCGCCGCCTTGCAGCAGATGCTGGACGCGCGCGCGCGGCTCGCGCTCACGGCGTTGCTGACGGCACGCGTGCTCTCGCGCGGACTGCCGGGGCTGCCGCACGCGCGCGCCTTCTTCACGCACGAAGCGGTGCCCGCGGCGGTGGACGCTGCGGCGCACGCCTCGCTGGCGCTTCTGCTCGCGCGCATGCTCGGTCGCGCACGGCCCTGCTCCATGACGCGCTCCATGGAGTGGCTGCGCCGCCTGACGCTGCCGTCCAGCCAACAGGCGAGCGGGCCGCGCCTCGTCGAAGCGCCCACCTCGGTGCTCGGCCTCTGGGTGGACTACGCGCTGCGCCGCGGGCTGTCCATGACGGACCTAGACGCCCTGGTGGCGCGCCTCTGCGACGTCGAGGGCGATCTCCTGCCCTTCGCGGACCGCGAGCAGCAGTACGAGGTGCTCGCGGCGCTCGCGCACTTTGTGCGCCAGACCGACGCGCCCTCGCCGGCCGCTCCGTGCTGCCCTGGCTACGCGCACTTTTATCCGGGCGCGCCCGGCGACCGCGGCCGCTATGCGAGCCTCCTCCTGGCCAAGGCCAAGCTCTGGACCTCGTCGCGCCACGCCGGCGCGCGGAACGCGCCGGCCGCGGCGACCCGCGGGACCGGCTCGGCCTACGAGCTGCTGCAGGCCGCCACGCCCACGGGCGAGCCCGAGGCGCTCGCCTTTTACATCATGGTCATGAAGCTCTTCGAGCACGCGCGCCAGCCGCGCAACGCCATCGAGTTTGCGCTGCGCGCGCTCAAGAGCTTGGGTCGGAGCGCGCCGGGCGACCGCGGCTTTCTCTGCGCGCGCCTCTTCGCGCTCGCGCTCGACGCCGACGTGCGCGACTACCGGCTCGCGCTCAGCGCCGCGCGCCTCTACCCGCCGGGCGCGCGGGCCAACCCGGCCGCTGGCGCCGGCCCCGGCGGCGCTCTCGCGGATGACGAGGAAGGCGACGCCACGATTGTGGACGACGGCCACGATGAGGAAGCCGAGGCCGAGGGCGACAAGTACATTGCGCAGCTCGTCTCCACCATGGTGGAGCGCGGCGAGGTGCGCGAGCTGTGCGAGCTGCCATTCCAGTGCTACAGCGAAAAGACGTGGAAGGATGTCGTGATGCGCACGCTCGAGCGCAAGACGCAGGAGGAGGCCGCGCTGCCCTCGGCGCGCGGGCAGTGCACCTACTTTCACACGCTCTTCGCCTTTTGCATCCACCACGCGCGCTACCACGAGGCGGCCACCAGCATGTTCGACCTCGCGCGCCGCCTCGAGCTCTCGGTGCGCATCAACTACGACAACCACTGGTCGCTTGACGAGGTCCGTAGTCTGCAGGACGCGCTCGCCGCCTGTCTCATGGCGCTGCGCCTCATCGCGGACGGCAACACGACGCTCTTTTTTGTCTCGGGCGATGCCGCCTGCGAGACCAAGACCATCGAGGACATCGAGGCGCTCTTCGCCAACGCCACGGGTGCCACTCACCTGCTCACGGCCTGGCACGCGCGCCGCGCCGCGCCACCCGCCGACGCCGACGCCAACGCCGACCTCCGCGTCAGCCTGGACGCCGCCTGGCTCGTGCCGCGACTTCTCGACGCCGGCCTCAGCGACGTCGCCACCGACCTCGTCGTGCGCTTCAAGATGGACGCAACCCAGGTCTTCCAGTACTTGACGCTGGAGTGTCTGCAGAACCGCCAGCCGTGGTCCGAGCTGCAGAAGCAGCTGCGCACGCTCGACACCGTGCATCTGGCCAAGGGCACCGTGCAGTCCTACCGCTACCACGAGGTCGTGCTCGAGACGCTGCTGCGCGCCAAGCCGGACGTGGAGCTGCCGCAATGGCTGCGCGCGTCCTTTCGCTGGTGGGGCAACTTCAGTCGCGGGCTGCAGTCGCCCGACGACAGCGTCTTCACGCGCCCCGCCACCGCGGACCAGGCGCGGGACCCAGCGCGCCTCTTGCGCACCCTCATTCGCTACGACCGCCTCGACGAGGCCTGCGCGCTCGCCGCCGACCTGCTCGAGGATGCCACCTACCTCTCTGAGGGTTCTGCGGCCAGCCCCATTGTGCTCCCGGTCAAGACTTTGGACGTTTTGATCACGCGAGCGCGCCGCAGTCCTGCGCTCGACGCCCCCGTCGCCCGCGTCGAGCAGGCGCTGCACGACCTTGCCTCGCAGCCATTTATGCAGAGGACGCCCTTTTGAACGAAGAAGGACCAGGCACAGACACACACAAGACAGACATGACTCAACCCCCAACGAGCCAGCCAGCCTCTTTGGCCAGCCAGAAACAATGTACGTGGGAGATGGAGACCATTTGCCACATAACGTTTACTGTTAGTAATCAAAACCTCCAGAGACTCCAACACTGCCATTCGTGGCGCAAGGGCTGACCCCGAGCTGTGCGTTCTCGATTCTTGCGCCCGGAGTTGCGTCGGCCTCGCGCGCGTGCGTGCACGCCCTGATGTGAAATCGCGAACGCACGCGCCCAGGCGCAGTCCGCGCAAGTCTTCCTCGGAAGCATTTGTGGGACGGGACGCCTTGGGACGCCTTTTTGTGCCCCTCCTCGAGCTGTGATAACTGCGCACCTGCTATAGCTTTGATCACAGTCGCCTTGGGACGCCTTCTTGTGCCCCTCCTCGAGCTGTGATACCTGCGCGCCTGCTATAGCTTGATCACATCGCTGGAGACTCCGAAACCGTTGGCGCAAGACAGGCCACGAGCCGCGTCTCCTCGACCCTTGCCTCCTGCAGCGCCGCCCCGAGCGCCTCAATGTCGGTCTCGCACGCAGCTCTTTGCGCGTTGAGGTCATCAACGCGTGCGCCAGACTCGACCAGGCTCGGCCCGCGCAACTCGTGCAGGTGCTCCAAGAGGCCTCGAAAGCGCTCATGGGATGCCTTGTCGTCCTTCTCGAGCTGGGCGATTTTGCGCACGAAGAGCTTGCTCATGCGCTTCAAGGCTGCCTTGGCGAGGTCCTCGGAGAAGTCGTAGCTGCCGTCTTTTTTCAGACGCACCTCGCCCTGCACCGTGAGCACGTTTGCGGCGCCCACCATGGCCTCGTGCGCTTCGGGGCACAGACCGTCGATGCGTAAAAACAGCTGCGTTGTTGCGCACGACAGCGTGTGCTCTTTCGTGGCCTCCGCGGACTGCTTCGCCGGGACGCGCCTCTTTACCTCCGGGAGCTCGGAGAAATAGCGCTGCAAGCTCTCCACGGCCTCCATGCTGAGCGGCGACACCTGCGCGAAGGCCGCCTTGCGCGACTCGCGGGTCTTGATCTCAGCCAACCGCTCGTCGAAGAGCTCCATGCGCTTGCTTTTGAGACGTTCGCGCTTCAACGCCAGCTCCGCGACGGCCACCGCAAGGTCCGCCTCTACCTCGGCTAGGTCTCTCTCGCGCCTCGCCTTGGCGTCCAGGTTCGCCAGCGCCTGGTCCCGAAGCGCGCGCAGCGCCCCGGCGTCTTCGAGACTCGTCTCGCTGACGCGAGGAGCCCTGCCGGTGACCTTCAGGTTGGCGAGCGCAGCCTCAGCAACGGCGAGGCCCACGCCGCCGCGCACGAGCTGGCTGTCGTCCGCTGTCGAGCGACGAAAGCGGCCCTTGTAGCCCAGTACGCTCGAGGGCCTCGACCACGAGTCGTCCCCGCAGAGCGCGGCGCTCACGTCGTCGCAGCTTCGGGGCAGGCAAATCTCGCGCAGCAAGATGCTTGTGCAGTGATCCATTACCGACGCCGCGTAGCCGGCGCCAGCGGCCGGGCACGGGTGCACGAGCGTGAGTGTCGGGGCCTCCCCGCCCGTGCGTCGCTGCACAGCAAGTGCGAAGCGGATCAGGGTCTCTAGGAGGCCCTCGAGCGTGTTGGAGCAGGCCTCCGAGCCCGGGTGCACAATGGGCGTCGCCACGACCACCACCGCGCTCTGCAGGGCATAAAGGAAGTCGTCGCCACGGGCGAGGAGGCCGTCCAGGGCGGCACCCACCTCGCTCGCGCGAGACTGCGCGAGAAGCTCGTGGTGGGGGGGCAGAAGGTCCGTGCTGGCGACGGTGAAAGGGGCAAGGTACTCTTGCAGAGCGCGCGCGCAGGCGGAAGGGAGCTCTTCGTACGGCGGTGGCAGGACGACGTTGTGCTTGGTGGCGAGCACGCTGCGAAGCGCGGGTCTCGCGTTAATCCAGGCGCGCACCGCGAGGCGGGTTGCGTCCTCGGTCTGCAACGAGCGCAGCTCGTCCATGGGGACCCAGCCACCCACGTGCACAACAGCGCTCGTGTCCGCGCCCACACCTTCAAGCGCATCCATCGCTCCCAGCGTGTTGGACGCGCCGTTCGCCAGGGCCCATGAAAGCTGCTCTTGCGATTTCCGCGGCGTCTTGATACGCGCAGCATCGGTCTGGATGCCGGCGAGGTCGATGCGGAGGTCGACGCGGTGCTCCCTGCCCGGCGTGAGGCCGTGACAAGTCACCGCGATGGGACGGCCAGCTTCGGTGCGCAGCGCACGGCGGTCGCAGAGCGCGGCCGGCACGTGCTCACCTCGTTCGCTCATGAGGAGCACGCAGACCTCGATCGCGCATGCTTCGTGCGTCTCGAACACAATAATGGCCGAGGTGGGCGTCACGCGCGCCACGGCCGGGCCGAAGGTGATGATGGCCGGCCGCGGTGGTTCGCCACGTGGGTCGCTGGCCGCTGCCGTGAGGAAAGAGGTCATGTCCGTGACATGCGTTGAGGCTGTGCTGGGGCCCACCGTGAAGGCGTCCTTGAGCGAGGAGGCCTCGAGCACGGGCTTGCGCCCCGCGGCAGGCTGCTCGGCGGAGAGCACGATTTGGTGGAGGCGAGCCTGGCCCAGCGCGGGGGCCTGCACGATGCTTGTCCAGCCAGCGTCGGACGCGGCGCCACGAGGAATGACAATGTTGACCTCGCGCGGACCCACGGCTTCCGCGGCGGTCTGCCATTCGGCCAGTGCGAAGAGCAGCTCCTCGTTAACGATGCGGTCGGCGCGGACCGGGACTTGGCGCCGATGGCCCAGCAGGGGCAGGCGTCGATCGAAGACGAACGTGAGCGTCCGAGTCTCCGGTCCGGCGACGCCCGCCAGCTGCTCTCGCAAGCTGGCGGACAGGAGATGCGCCTCGAAAAGCTCCGGCTTACAGAGCAGCAAGAGGCCACCGCCCTGGAGCTGCACGTCGCGAAAGCCTTTGCTCTGCGCCCCAAGCGAGAGCAGCGTCGCGTTCTGCACGTCGAGGCCAGGCTGGCTCACGTCGAGGGGGTCGTCCGGGACGAGGACGGCGTCGCAGGCGTCGGGCTGCCCGTAGGTGGGGGGCACGGCGGCCGTGGCAAGAATGGCTACGCGTCGCGGCGGCCCCGGGACGAAAGTGAGCTCGCGACTGTGGGCCGAGACGGTCTCGCAGGCCACGCGCAGGCGAGCGCCGAGCGGTAGCACATGGTCCGGCAGGCCGAGGCTCACGAGACCTGCGTCATCCGCGCGACATGAGCCGCTGTGGACGCAGTTGGTCCAGGCTGGGTCAGGCGCGTAGCCGACCAAGTTTGCGGCAGGCGAGGCGGCAGGCATGTCCAGAAGGCTGAGGCGGTAGGCGAGGATGGCGTGCGGTCGCGAAACGCGCGCGATGAGGGTGTGAGTGCCACAGGGCTCGACCGCGACGAAGGGGCCGGCGAGCACCCAGGTTGGCTCGTCGCAATCCGACTCCGGCTCGAGCGTGTTAGAGGCATTGCGCGAGGTGACAAGAGGCTGGTCGGGGTCTGGCCGAGGCAGGTCGTCCACGCTCAGGTGCAAGCAGTCGAGCGCGCGCTCGTAGGCGTAGACGCACTCTGGGAGCAGCAGCGGACGGCGCAGCTCAACGCTGGAGGAGACCCAGGTGGCGAAGTCGTCGGCACTCAGCCTGGCGCGGCGCGCGCTGGGCTGCGCGGCGTGCAGCCGGCGGAAGAGTGTGTCGACCCACGACTGCACAGTGTCGTCCGAGACGGGCCCGAGCAGGCCGCCGATCCGCGAGGCGGCGCGCGCCGCCACGGTACAGAGCGAGACGACCTGGTCCTCGAGGAGCTCACCATAGCGATCATCGTCGAAGAGCTCGAAGATGAAGGCCAGCTTGGCGGTGTGCGAACCTTCGCAGACCAGCGCGAGGCCGGTGAGCGCCTCTGGCATGAATACCTCGCCATCCTCGTCCGCGAAGGTGTCCGCCATGGTGGTTGCCACATGGTCCGGCACAAGCGGCGCGCGGCCTGCCGCGCGCACCAGCAGCGCCCAGAAGTCCGCGCGCGGCATGGCCTGCAGCTCCACGCACTGCATGCCCGGGTTGTACCACGACCTGAAGCGCTCCTGCACCACCTGTACCTGTTCTAGCGGCCAGTGCGCCACCCAGCGCAGCGCGTCCAGCGCCTCGACGCCCTCCATCGCGCCGCGCCGCCTGCGTCCGCGCCCGCTGCGCCGCGCCGCGCCGCGCCCGGTCGGCCTCGCGCGCTTGGCCTGGGCCTGGGCCTGGGACTGGGACTGGGACGCGACTCGGACTCAACGGGCCCGTGGACGGGACGCCTAGGAGCCTCTGGCGGACTGCCCGTGCGCGACGGAGGAGCAGGCGCAGTCCGCGGTCGCGTGCGCGCGCGCGCGCCCGGACCTTGCGCCGGCCGTCCACTGCAAAATCATAAAGAGGCGCACGGTCGCTGCGGTACGTGGAAATTGGTGCCCGCTCAAGGGGGGGATCTTGGACTCTTGGGGCGCGCGTGCTCGTCCCGCACGTCGCGGCGCACGCGTTTGTGAACCGATCCACGCTCCTTTCTGAGCATTATTGACTACGTGACGGACGCTCAGGTGTACGTGACGGTCGGTCGCGTTCGTCGAATGTCGGACGTTGACCTCGTGGAGCAAATGCAAAAAAAAAAAAAAGAAGAAAACTTACCAGGTACCGACAACGTCAGAACGTGTATTGCGACGTAGACGGTGATCGGACTGTTCGCAAGGTCAGCGAGAATGTCCTCGAAAGGTCTTGGTCGGTCAATCTCACCACGGAAGATGCCGACAACTTGAAGAAGCGATAAGTTCTCGACGGCAGGCGTACTGGGCGAGAAGGTGTTCTCGCCTGAGATCAAGCTAAAGTCGGTAAGCTCATGTTCTGCGTCAAGGAGAAGCTGCTACTCGTCGCGTTGTCAACCTCGAGCTGGCGCAAACGTGCGGTATTGCCGCGAGTTGCTACTTTCGATGTCGGGACACTTGCATGCCAGCTGACGAATGCCCACCCACCCACCGATCCATCCTTCAGCTCATCCTCCGCGCTCACGCGCTCGGCTCGCTTCGGCTCGCTGGCCGTCGGCGCCTCGCCCCGCATCGCACGCGCGCCTGCCAGCCTCTCATCCCGTCCCACACAACTTCATAACCACCGCACGCTCACCTTCGCTTCCTGCGTTTCCCGTCCATGGTTGCCGCGGAGCCCAGGCCGCGCAGCGCCCCCGGGTCGACCGCGCGGGCCTCGCGGCGCGGCCTTGCTCGCCTGGCCAGGACCGCCAGAGATGATCTCGACGCCGCCCACTGTGGCACGCTGTGGAGCGCAGCTGTGGCATGTGCACGCGCACAGCGCGCGCAGTCAAACGCGCGAAGCGCGCCGAGCCCGGCAGACGCTCAACTCGCTTCTTCTCTCCCCACGCGCGCGCGCGGCGGCGGCGGCGGCGGCGGCGGCGGCAGCGGCGGCAGCGGCGGCGGCGCTCGCGCGGCGCGGCGCGGCGCGGCGCGGCGGCGGCGGCGGCGGCGGCGGCGCGGCGAGAGCGGCGCGGCGACTGCCTGCTTGTCGTTGTGCATGCGCGCGCGGCGGCGCGGGGCGAGGCTCGCGAGCGCGGCGCGCGCGGCGGCGCGCGGGACCGCGGCGGCGCGGGCGGGATGATCACGACGGCGGACGCCGGCGCCGGCACGGGCGCCGCCCGCGCGGAGGACGCCACGGACGGCGAGCCGGGCGTGGCGGCGGAGGAGCGCGGCGCGGCGGGGGAATGGACCGAGGTCATGCACCCCAAGTACAAGCGCTCGTTCTGGTACCACCGCGCGTCGCGCAAGAGCACGTGGACGCCGCCGTCGGCGGTGCTGGACGAGGCGGAGCGCCGGCGCAGGTCCGCCGACGATAGGCCCGGCATCCAGCACGCCTCGTCTTGGCACATGGGCGACATGTCGCAGCCCAAGGCCGGCGTGGCGGCCAAGGCGAGCGGCGCCAAGACAGGCAAGAAGAAGACGCAGGCGGCGGCCAGCTCGGCCAAGAAGGCGCCCGGCGCCGGCGCCGCGGCGGCCTCGGCGTCTTCGGCGAGCAAGCGGCGGCCCGCGTCAGCGCGCATGCTGCGACCCGTGGACGCGTGGGCATCCGGCGAAGACGGCGCCACGGACGAGGAGGACGCGGGCGGGAGCGCCGACGGCGACGGCTGGGAGAAGCACTTCCACAAACACTTCAACCTGCCGTACTGGTACAACCGGCGCGAGCGGCGCAGCACGTGGACGCCACCGGAAACACAAGAGGCGCTGCGCGGGCTGGGCCTGGCCGGCACGGACGCGGACGCGGCGCCACACACCGCGCAAATGGTCGCAGACCGCCTCGAGAGCAAGGCGGAGGCGAGCGTGCGCGAGGCGAAGCGCGAGGCGACCAAGGCGAAGACGACGAGGGCGGCGGCGGCGAAGACGACAAGTACGAGCGACGCCAGGGGCACGCTGGTGGCCGCCTACGAGGCAATCACGCACGGGCCCATGGTGCCGGCCCCGCGCGCGCTGGCGGCGGACGGCCTGGTGACGGGCGCCCGCGTGGCGCTGCACGGGCTGGACGGCGCGCTCACTATTTTGGACGGCATGACGGGCGACGTGGTGGGCTGCGCCGCGGCCGCCCAAGGCAATAGCCCCGGCGACCCGGTGCTGGTGGTGGTCAAGGTGGCCGGCAAGCGGCTCGCGGTGGCGCCTCGCTCGCTGCGGCCCGTCATGGAGACGGCTGCTGCGCCCAAGACGCCGAAGCCGAGCTCTCCTGGGAGCCCAAGCGCGAGCGAGGCTTTCTCGCCACTGCGCGAGGCGCCCAACAACCCGTTCTCTGGGCCGCACCCCTTCATTAATGTCGGTGCGCTGCAGGCGCAGCTGCAGCAGCGCGAGATCAAGCGCGCCTCGTCCACGGGCGTCCTGGATGAGGTCTCGCCCGCAGCGCGGGCGGCGCCCGCCGCCGCCGCCGCCTCGGCGGCCGCCGCGGCCACTGGAATGATTTCGGCCGACATGTTGGCGGCCGTAAAGCTGAAGAAGTCTGTGCCGCGCAAGGCAGAGTCCTCGCCCGCGCGCAGCGGATCGCCAGCGCCCAGTGGCAGCGGTCCCAGCCTCTTGGAGGCGCTCAAGAACAACGTCATGTTCCGCACCTCGCAGACGCGCCTGGGCGACACGGAGAAGAAGGCTGGCGTCGACCAGGACGCCGCCGCCGCCCGCGACGCTGCACACAGCTCCTTTGGCGACCATGACGACGATGACAACGACAGCGTCGTGTCCAACCCCTTCGGCGAGGACTCTGACTAGCTAGCTTACGAGCCTGCCTGCCTGACCGAGAATCGGAAGATAAACACATGCGCGATTTATCATGGTGGTAAAAAGAAAATAAAGACGAAGCAAGTGATCACGCAGGCGAGTGCCCCCGCCGGCGGCCGGCCCAGCGCGCGCAGCCCTCATCGATCAGTGACGATCACTGCCGTCTGAGTCTGACTGACACTGTGACAGTGATAGCGCGTGCTTAAAAGCGTGAGTCGTGGTCGGTCCCCGGCACGACACGACACTTTCTGCGCCAGGTCTCGTCGCTCGACTGCTACTAGGCCACTGTCGAGAAAGAACCTGGGAGCAACCTGCACCGCGGAGGCGGAGGCCGAACCGGCACGCACGCGCTCCGGATCGTAGCCCACTGCCGTCCTCGTCTCGTCCCTGCTGGCCGGCGCTCACTCGCTAGCTCGCTCGCTGGACGGCCGTCTCCTGCCCATCCCGTCAGCGGCAGCTCCCCGTTCGCGCTGCTCCTCGCTCGCCAGCCCGCTCGCCTCCCTCCGCGCGCTCGCGCCCTCTCCGTCGTCGTCTTCATACTTTCCGGCGCGTGCACACGCCGCGGCGAGGGCGCCTGCCCGCCCCCGCTCGCCGGCGCCTCCTCCCTCCCCCGCGCGCCGCGCCGCGCCGCGCGCGCCGCGCCGCGCGCGCCGCGCCGCGGGCGGCCGCGCGCCGCGCCGCCGCACACGCGCCCGCGCCGCCGCGCCCCGCGCCGCGCCGCCGCGCCGCCGCACACGCGCCGAGCGCGCGGCACGCGCCGCCGCCGCTCATGCAGACATGACGAAGAGAGGAGAGAGAGAGAGGCGAGGCGGCGCGCGCGCGCGCGCGCGCGCAGACCGTGATCGGGCGCGCGGCGGCTCGCGCGCGGGCGGCGGCGGCGGCGGCGGCGGCGCGGCGCGGCGCGGCGCAGCGCGGCTCGGCCGGCGCGCGGCGTCGAGAGTCGAGGGTCGAGCGTCGAGAGCGGAGATCCGCGCGGCGCGGCGCGGAGGAGGGCCAGAGGGAGGAGGAGGAGGAGGAGGAGCAGGGCAGGATGGAGGTGGACAAGATGGGCGTGGGGTCGGAGGTGTGGGTGGCGTCGGAGGAGCACGGCGCGATGGAGTACTACCCGGGGCAGGTGACGTCGCGCGATGGGCCGTACGTGACGGTGAAGAGCGGGCTGGGCAAGGGGCACTACAACCTGGACGATGAGCGGTCGACGGTCTTCCGCGCGAACCGGCGCGTGGTGGCGGATATGACGTCGCTGCAGTACTTTCACGTGCCGGGCATCCTGCACAACGTGCGGGAGCGCTCGCTGGACAACGAGCCGTACACCTTTTTGGGCGGCAGCGTGCTGGTGGCCGTCAACCCGCTGCGCGACCTGGGCAAGGCGGCCGAGGTGCTGGGCCACCCGGAGGCGGTGAGCGTGGCGCACCCGTACGCGATCGCGGAGGCGGCGTACCGGCAGCTGAGCTTCGCGGTGTCGCGGCCGTCGCTGGGCGAGAAGACGGACCAGTCCATCGTGGTGGGCGGCGAGTCGGGCGCCGGCAAGACGGAGTCGAGCAAGATGGTGCTGCGACACCTGGTGGAGCGCAGCTACGCGACGGGCTCGGGCGACGCGCACCTGGACCAGCGCCTGCTGGACAGCAGCCCGATCCTGGAGGCCTTCGGCAACGCCGCCACTAAGCGCAACTCGAACTCGTCGCGCTTCGGCAAGTTCATCAAGCTGCACTTCACGCCGGCGGCCTCGGGCCGCGGCATGGCCATCTGCGCGGCGTCTGTGGAGACCTACCTGCTGGAGCGCAGCCGCATCACGCAGCACACGGTGGGCGAGCGCGGCTTCCATGTGTTTTACGAGATGCTCGAGGGTCTGGACGACGACACGCAGGACAAGTGGGGCCTGCGCCGCTCCTTCGCGTACCTGCGCGCCGCGGCCTCTGCGGACGGCGGCGGCCGCAAGCGCGCCAAGAGCGTGGCAAAGCTGGACGGCCTGGGCGCCGTGGACGAGGCGCGCTTCCACGAGCTCTGCGACGCGCTCGACTCCGTCGGCGTCGACAAGATGGCGGTCTTCCAGGTGCTGGCCGGCCTGCTGCACCTGGGCAACATCAAGTTTGACGACGTCGAGGACGCGCAGGCCGACGAGTGCGAGATCCGCAACCCGGAGGCGCTCTCGTACGCCGCCGACCTGCTTGGCGAGGAGGCGGACGCGCTGCAGGCGCTCTTTTTGGAGCGCCAGGTGCGCGCCATGGGCGAGAGCATCACGGTCAAGCGTGACTCGGAGTCCGCCAAGGTGGCCGTGGACTCGGTGGTGAAGACCATTTACACGGAGCTCTTCGACTATCTGGTGGGCTGCATCTCGGCCAGTCTGTGCGACTCGGACGAGCTCACGTCCAACCCGTTCATCGGCGTGCTGGACATCTTCGGCTTTGAGAGCTTCCGCCGCAACGACCTCGAGCAGCTGCTCATCAACTACACGAACGAGGCGCTGCAGGAGACCTTCAACGCGCAGATCTTTGAGGCCGAGGCCGCCCTCTTCCGCAACGAGGGCCTGCTCGTCGGCACCAACGACACGGCCGTGGCGTCCACGGCGGCCAACCGCGCCGTGATGGCGCTTCTCGCCGGCGTGCACGGCGACTCGGCGCAGCCCGGCATTCTGCGTCTCATCGACAACGAGACCAAGTCGCCGCAGCCCTCGGACAGCAAGCTGAACGCCGCGATCCATCGCGTGTACCAAAAGAGCACCGCCGCCGAGGCGGGCGCCTACGTGCGTGTGCACCCCAAGGACGCCAAGTACTGCTTCGCCGTGCGCCACTACGCCGGTGAGGTCAAGTACACGACCGGCCACTTCATCGAGAAGAACGTGGACCGCGTCCCGGACGAGGTGAACCGCGTGCTGGCCGCCAGCGCCTCGCCCGTGCTGAGCGAGATCTTCGCGCCGTCCGGCAACGAGGGCGCCTCGCCGCTGCAGCGCGCGCAGCGCACGGGCCGCGCGCTCACCAAGGCCACCACCAGCATCACGGGCCGCTTCCAAGCGTCCATCGAGGCGCTCATCAGCACGCTCGACGCCACCCGCGCCTCCTTCATCCGCTGCATCAAGCCCAACTCGCGCATGGAGCGCAAGGGCGCCAGCAAGGAGTGGTTCGACAACCAGTACGTCATTCCGCAGCTGTACAGCCTCAGCATCCCGCAGACCGCCGAGGTGCTGCGCGGCGGCCTGCCCACGCGCATCATCTTTTCGGACTTTGTCCACACCTACAAGGGCCTCATGCCGCCCGACGCCCTGCACGCCTTTGAAGTGCTGGCCGGCGGCGACGAGCGCCGCTTCGTCAAGGCGCTCTTCGAAGCCTTTCGCATCGACCCGGACGCCTACAAGATCGGCCAGACGCGCGTCTTCTTCAAGAACGGCATGCTCGACGAGGTCAACCATGTGCTCTCCGTGGGCGCCTCGGGCTCCATTCCGGACGAGGTCGTGGCCCGCTTCCGCACCTCGCTGCTGCGCTCGCGCTGGGGCTCCATCTTCGCCGCCATGCTCGCCTACAACGCGCTCAACGAGATCCTCAAGGCGAACCGCAAGCGCCAGTCGGCCGTCACCATCCTGCAGCGTCTCGCCAAGCGCCGCGCTCGCGAGGCGCGCCGCCGCGAGGAGGAGGCCCGCCGCCGCGAGGAGGAGGCGCGCCGCCGCGAGGAGGAGGCCCGCCGCGAGGCCGAGCGCCAGGCCATGATCGAGGCCCAGCAGCGCGCGGCCCGCGAGGCCGCCGAGGCCGCCAACAAGCGCGCCGAGGCCGAGCGTCTGCGCCAGGAGGAGCTCCTCGCCGAGGAGCGCCGCCTCGCCGAGCTGGCCCGCGCCGAGGCCGAGGCCGCGGCCCAGGCCAAGCTTCAGGCCGAGCTCGAGGCCCGCGAGCGCGCCGCGCGCGAGGCCGAGGCCGCGGAGGAGGCCGAGCGCCTGCGCGCCGAGGAGGAGGTCGGTGGCGAGGAGGCCCTCGCCGAGAAGCTCGACGAGGAGCGCCAGCACAAGGCCTCCTTCGCCAACGTCGAGAACGACGACCTTGATGATGACGAGGAGAACATGACCGTGGCCGACCAGTCCCGCGCGCGCCGCACGCGCGCCACCACTGGCACGTCCCGCGGCTCCACCACCATCCAAGGCATTCTCGAGCGCGCGCGCCAGGTCAACGCCTCGGCCCAGGCCCACGGCCAACCGATCAGCGCCGAGGACCTCGACGAGGCCGCCGACGAGGCCATCCCGGAGGCCCCCGTCTACGTGCCGCCGGTCTTTATTGACGTACGCTACGCCGAGCGCGAGCTCAAGCGCAACCCGAACCCGCTCGGCCGCATGCTGCGGCGCGGTAGCAAGCCGCGCGACTCTCTGACTCGTCTCTACGCCTCTTGGGACGACTGGGGCACGTGCAGCATTATCTTTACCGGCGCGCAGCTGCGTTTCTTCCGCAGTGTTCGCGGCGCAGGCACGCCCAACCCGGTCGGCGAGGGCCCGCTGGGCGAGATCATTGTATCGCCTGACCGTGCCAGCATGGAGCTCGTGGACCGTGCCGTGGAGGGCGAGCAAATCCTCAAGGTCACCGTGCACCCGTACGCGGATGCGCCCGGCCGCCACGTTCTCTTTCAGGTCACCGAGTCCGAGGGCGGCGTCAAGCTCTCCGAGGCGTACGGCGAGGGCGTGCAGATCTTCCTCAACCTCGGCCACGTCCCGCCCTCGCATCCCAAGTACCCCGAGATCCTCGAGGCGTACCGGTGGTACCGCCTTGGCGTTCTCGACCGTGTCGAGCTGGACACCGTCATTGCCGAGACCCTCTCGGCCAACGAGGCTGGCATCGACCTCATGTACGGCGACAAGCCGCCGCGCCGCATCGTTTGCGAGGACTGCGGCGAGGCCGTCACTGTCCCGGCCGACGAGCGGGGCCCGGAGCGCTGCGAGTACTGCGCCGCCCCGCTCGACGCCTCCTTCGAAGACGTCGTGGCCGAGTACAAGGCGCGCGACAGGTTCCTCGATGAGCAGCGCGCGCTGCAGGAGATCAACGCCAAGGAGGGCGAGGGCTACCCGATCACCGTCAGCACCGGCACGCAGCAGGAGATCATCGTGATGACGCCCATCGTTGAGTCTCATTATGACGCGGAAGAGGGCCGGAACGTGAGTACCTTTGTCTTCGGGGTCACGATGCATGACTTTAGCAAGCACGCGCGCCAGGTTGTCGAGGAGTTCGAATTCAGCACCTCCTGGAATGGCTTCAACACCTTCATGATGCGCCTCGAGGCGCCCGCCCCCGGCGAGAAGGAGAAGCTCCCGGAGAAGGACCGCAAGAAGCTCCCAGAGAAGTTCCCCACCGATCCCAAGAAGGAGCACAAGCGCGCGCTCAACGCCAACCCGGACTTCGACGCCGACGAGCGCGCCGCCGCGCTCAAGGAAATGATCGATGAGCACCGACGCGTGCGCATTGAGCAGTTCATGCTCGAGGTCCTCACCGCCTCGCGCAGCATCAAGTCTTTCTTCACCCTCAGCTTCGTTCGCGACTTCTTCAATCTGCCCATGGACATCACTCGCGTCGTCTCCCACAACAAGATTCTCACCCTCGCCCAGGTCAACCATGTTGGCACCCTCGTCGACGAGTACCTTGCTGTCATCGTCGCCATGGAGACCTATGGCACCACCACGCTGCCGCCGGGCCTTTATCAGGTCATTCAGGATGTCGAGCCTGTGCTCATGGCCACCATGGACCCAGATAAGGTCGCCAAGCAGATGGCACCCGCGCCGCGCTTCACGCGCCGTGCCTCGGTCCTCCGTCGCGGCTCGGTCCTGCGCCGCCCGCCTGCGCCCGAGGATCCTGCTGTTTCGGACGAGGCCAACCAGCTCGCTGCGCGCGCTGCGCAGGTCTACGGCACCATTCTCGAGTGCAAGGACCGCCTGCACGCGCTCAGCAAGAAGTCCCGTGCCGATGGCGCTCCCGTTAAGCGTGGTTCCGTCGTGCATTAAGGTTGGCGACATTCAGGCGACTCGGACAGGTCTCTCTCTCTCTCGTGCCGCCCTCTCTCTTCCTCCATTCGACCCCTATCTCCCTCCCCCGGTCGTGCTTTTGTTGTGCACTGGAGGCGACATATTGTTGTTGTTGTTGTTGTTGTTGAGAGTGAGTGAAAGAGGTCACTGCGACGAAGAGATCGTTCGCGCATTCATACCCCAAAGAAAGAAACAGTAAAAGGAATCAGATTATCAAATCAAATCAAAGCTGGCCGGACGATGATGAACTTGAAGTGGTTGCCCAGGCGGGCGGTGCCGACAAAAGCTTTCACGTGAACAGAACAGCGCGTATTCGTTTGCAGCGAAAAAAGTCAAAGGCCTTTCCTTTGCGTACTTTTCTTTGGATGCAATCGCGTGCCTCTTCAGCTCCGCTTTCACTTTGTGTGTGTTTCGCGCCAGAAAGACGGACAAGAATATCGCATCATACAGACAGAAAGAGAAGATGAACTCTGTGACATCGCGGAAAGAGGATTCGACGTGATGCGTCTTGGCTTTCAATCCTTCGTCGTATCGTGTTGGTCCTCTACATCTTGAAGAAAGTCTAATCCTCCCGCATGCTCTCTCACTCACTTACTCACTCACTCACTTCCTCAGCTTGCTTGCTCGCTCATACTGACTGTCCGTCCAGATCTCGCCCATTCGTCCCTCTCGCACGCCCGCTCTGTCTTTTTGCATCCCTGTGCGCAACATCCCGCGCGCTTGCTCGCTCACTTCGCCTCTGAGCGCCTCTGTAGCTAACGCAGGTTGGTCTTGGTCTTGTCCTCCTTGAGCGAGACAATGAGGTTAAAGACGGGGGCGTCCGGGGTGGAGTCCTTGACATCGGCGCAAAAGTAGCCGACGGTAATAAACTGGTAGCGGATAGTCTCTGAGGCCTTGAGCGCAGCGGCGACCTCGTCAACAACGGCGGGCTCGACGAGGAGCGTGGTCTCGCGGAGCGAGTCCTGGTTGAAGAGCTCGATAAAGTCCACGCCCTTCTCCTTGGCGGCCTTCTCCGCGTTTACTTCGACGCCGTCGACCTCGCAGTCGCGGAAGAGCCTGTCGTAGAAGCGGGCGTCGACGCGCGGCGCCTGGTCCGAGACCCAAGCGACCGTGGGCATGCCCTTGTACGGGGTGTCGGGCGCCTCGAGGCGCACGTAAACACAGGAGACCTTGCCGGTGGCCGGGTCGGTCTCGTGGGACTCGTAGGTGACAATGGGCGCGTTGAGCAGCTTGATGGACTCATTCTTGGCAGAGCCGGGCACCATGCCCTTGTAGCCCTTGACCATGTCGAGGCGGAACTTTTCGCCGGGGATGTAGACGGTGGAGGAGAAGGCAACCTCGCGTGAGCCCATGTCCTCGCGGCCCTTGGCCGGGTGATTGGGCACAGTGACGGAGGCAGGCGCAGCCACGGCGGCGTCGTCAAAGTTGGTGATGACGAGCTTGACGGGGTCGACGATGGCGAAGCGGCGCGGCGAGGTCATGTCGAGCTCGGCGCGGATGGCGCTCTCGAGGCGCTCAATGGGCACGCAGACCTCGTTGGAGGAGCGCGCAACGCCGAGGTCGCGGCAAAAGGCGCGCACGGCATCGGCCGTGTAGCCGCGGCGGCGCAGGCCGGCGAGGGTGAGCAGGCGCGGGTCGTCCCAGCCGTTGACGTGGCCCTCGTGGACGAGGCGCTGCAGGCGGCGCTTGGACATGACGTTGTTGGAGATGGAGCAACGCGAGGACTCCCAGGTCTTGGAGTGGAACATGCCGAGCGCGTCCACCAGCCAGTGGTAGGAGGAGTCCGAGGCCTGGCGCGTCTCGAACTCGAGCGTGCACAGCGAGTGCGTCACGTTCTCCAGGGAGTCCACGAGGCAGTGCGAGTAGTCGTACGTCGGGTAGATGCACCACTTGTCGCCCGTGCGGTGGTGCTCCTTGTACATGATGCGGTAGGCCATGTGGTCCCACATGTTGGGGTTCGGGGACCGGAAGTCGCTCTTGAGGCGCAGCGTGGCCTCTCCCTCGGCGAAGCGGCCCTCGCGCATCTTGCGGAAGAGCGCCAGGTTCTCCTCGGGCGTGCGCACCTCGCGGCCCTCGTCGAAGGTCGCCTCGGTCGGGAAGGGCGTGTCCGGGTTGCTGGCCACCTCGTTGTGCCAGATCCTGAGCGCGTTGCGCTGCTCCGTCACGCGCTCCGCCGGCATCAAGCACACGTATGCCTTGCCGCGCCGGATCAGCTCGCACGCCAGCTCGTACAGCTCCTCAAAGTAGTCCGAGGTGTAGGTGATGCGGAATGGTTTGTACCCCATCCACCGCACGTTCTCCTCGATGGCGTCAATGTACTCCTGCTTTTCTGCCTCCGGGTTGGTGTCATCGAACCGCAGGTAGCAGTCGCCGCCGTTCGCCTCGGCCGTGCCGAAGTTCACCGACATGGCCTTGGCGTGGCCAATGTGCAGGTACCCGTTCGGCTCGGGCGGGAACCGCAGCCTGTACTTGCCGCCCGTCACCGCCAGGTGCTTCTGGAGCACCTCGTCGCTGTTCACGAAGTAGTTGCCGCGCCCGTGGTTCTCCCGCGGGTCCCCCAGGATCCTGCGCAGCGTCTCGTCCAGCGACGACCCGGCCGCCTCGCCGTCCTGGCCATCCGCCGCCGCGGCGGCCGCCGTCGCCTGCTTCTCGCCGGCGGCGGCCTGGCTGCCGCCGCCGGCCGCCTGCTTCTCGCCGCCGCCGCTCGCCGCGGCGGCCTGCGCGGCCGCGGGCTTGCCGTCGGCCTTGGCCGCCTTCTTCTCCAGCTTGCGCAGCGCCTTCACGAGCGCCTTCTCCAGCACGCCGGGCGTCTCGTACCCGAGCTTGGCCGCCTGCTCCTTGAGCCACGCGTCGCGCCTGGCCTTGAGCTCCGCGGCGGCCGCGCGCTCCTCGTCCGTCGTGGGCCGCGCCGACCCCGCGGCCAGCGCCCCGTACGCCTCCACCAGCGCGTCGTCCATCCTGCCTCGCGCCGCGCGCCGCCGCGGTCCGCCTCCGCCGCCCTCGCCGCCGCCGCGCCCGCCGCCGCCGCCGCCGCCGCCGCCGCCGCCGCGCCCGCCCGGATCCGCCTTTGCCGCCCTTTCCGCGCGCGCGCGCGGAGCCGTCCGTCTCGTCGTCGCCGGCGTCGTCATGGCGCGCGCAGAGCCGCCAACCGCCGCGGCGCGGGCGCGGCGCGGCGCGGCGCGGGCGGGCGCGGGCGGGCGGGCGGCGCGGCGCGCGCATGGGGGCGCGCGGCGCGCGGCGGCGGGGCGCTGGCGCTGCGCGACGCGGCGCCGGCGCCCGTGGCGCCGCGCCGCACGGCCGGCCGCGTGCTCGTCGGCTCGGTGGGCGCGGCCTACGCGCGCGAGACGCTGCGCGCGCACCTCGTCACTCACGTCGTGGCGGTCGGCGCAGGCCTGCGCACGCCCTTCGCGGAGGACGGCGTGCGGTACCTGCGCGTGGAGGTGTACGACCGCCCCGACGAGGACTTGCTGAGCCGCCTCGACGAGGTCTTCGCGTTCATCGACGGCGCCCTGCGAGGCGGCGGCGGCGGCGGCGGCAGCGATCACGACGACGACGACGAGGACGAGAAGAGCGACGAGAACGCGAGGGTGCTCGTGCACTGCTTTCAGGGCAAGTCGCGCTCCGTCACGGTGGTCGCCGCGTGGCTCATGCGTCGCTACGGCCTCGGCTTCCTCGAGGCGCTCGACGAGATCCGCGAGACCAGGCCACAGGCCGAGCCCAACCTGGGCTTTGCAGCTCAGCTCCGACGCTTCGAAAAGCTTGAAGCTGAACGTCGCCGGCGCCAGGAAGAAGCTGCGCAAGACTCACCGAGCGAGTGAATCGTGCAGGACACGGCCTTGCATCCTCTGCGTGCAGGGCTGATGCAATCCTGCACTGCAGGATATGCCTGCAAGGCCGCCATGTGGCCGTGCAGCGTGTACAAAATCCACCCTTATGTATTATTAACCTCATCTTCGTCATCGTCGTCGGCGTCGAGAGGAGGCCCGACATGGATCGGTCGCGCGGCGGCCGCCCCAGCCTCGCGCGGAAATTCGTCCAAGTCGGCCATGAAGCCGGCAGGCGCACCAAGGTCGTCCTCGTCGACGGCGGCGGCGGCGCCTGCATCCAAGCCAATGTGGCGCGAGCGCATCGCGTAGTAGAGGTCGCGGTAGCGCTCGAGGTCCTTGAGGCGGCGCTGCAAGCGGTCGCGGGCCGCGGCGTGCGCGGCAAGGTCGCGCTGCGAGGCGTGCAGCTTGGCGCGGAGGTCCTTGATGCGCGCCTTGCACTTGAGCAGGGCGTCGTGATAGGCGACGTGCTTTTTCTCGAGCTTGTCGAGCGCGCGGCGGTCGGTCTGCGCCACGAGCGCCTCGGCCAGGCGGTGCTGCACCTCGTTCTCCTTGTCGCGCGCGCGCACGTGGTCCGCCTCGGCGCGCTGCGAGAGGCTGGCCATGGCGTCGCGGAGGCGGCCCTTGTCGTCGATCTCGGCGCGAAGCTCCTCGTCGAGCGCGGCGGCGCGGGCCTCGGCGCGTTGTGCGCGCTCGCCGGCGTCCCGCGCCGCCTCGAGCGCGCTTCGGTGCTTGTCCTGCAGGTCGCGGTACTCGGTGTCGAGCTCGGAGGAGCGCGCCTCTGCGGCCTCCAACTTGACGGCCAGAACCTTGAGGCGCTCGTGCAGCGCCTCCTTCTCTTGGTTGGCGCGCCGCGCGTCGCCAGACTGCAGGTCGCGCTGCTCGCTGAGGCGGTCTCGCGCCTCGGCGAACTCGCGCGTCTGGTCCTCGACGCGGGCGCGCAGCGCAGCCAGGGCGTCCTCGGCGGCCTGGCGCGCGCGGCGCTCGTCATCGACGGCGGCCAGCGCGCGGTCGCGCGCGCGCTCCGCCTCCTGTTGCGCGGTGACGTGCTGCTCCTCGCGCAGCTTGTCCTGGTCAGCGTGGCGCGCCTTGAGCCGCGTGAGCTGCGCCTCGAGCGATTCCACCTGCGCGCGCAGCTCATGGCGGTCGCGCTCGGCGCGCGTGGCGGCCTCCGAGGCGGCGCGCGAGGCGCGGGAGCGCTCCTCGTCCAGCGCCTTGGCGGCCGCCACCTGCGCGGCCGCCATCTTGGCCGCCTCGGCCTGCTGCTCGGTGCGCGCCGCGTTCGCCTTGTCCAGCGCGTCCTCGAGGCGGCGCCGCTCCGCCTCGTGGTGCTCCTGCTGGCGGCGCAGCCGCGCCGCCTCGAGGTTGGCCTCCTTGAGCTCCGTGGCCGCCTCGAGGCGCGCGCGGTCCTCGGCGCCCGCCAGCGCATCGGCGCGTGTGCGCACCGCCTCCAGGTCGGCGCGCGCCGCCGCCAGCTGCTCGCGCAGGCCGTCGCGCTCGGCGCGCGTCTGCGCCACGTCCAGCGATCGCAGCCGGATCTGCTCCTGCTTGCTGGCCTCCTCCATTTCGGCGCGCAGCGCGCCCAGCTGGGCGCGCAGCTCCTCCACGGCAGCGCGCCTCTCCGCGCGCAAGGCCTCCTTCTCCGCGCTCTGGTTCACCGTGAATTGCTCGAACTCCGTCTTGAGCAGCTCGTGCGCGTTGCGCTCCTTGGCCAGCGCGGCGCGCGCCTTGTCCAGCTCGCGCTCGCGCGCGAAGACTTGCGCGCGGTGCGCGCCCTCCAGCTCTTGCTTGACCTTTTGCCGGATCACGTTCACGTCGCGCGGCAGCGACAGCTGCACCTGCAGCTCGGCGAACTCCTCCGCCTTGGCCTCCAGCTGCCGCGCCAGCCCCTGCACCATCTCCTCCAGCCGCTGCTCCGTCTGCCGCCGCGCCTCCGCCTCGCCGTTCGCCATCTTTCGTGCGTCGCGGTAGCGCTCCATGAGCCGCAGGTGCTGGTCCTTGAGCCGCTCGTACGCCTCGTGCAGCTCCGCGTTCATGTCCTCCACCTTTTGCGACCGTGCCACCACCTTGGCCAGATCTTGAGACAGCGCGCCGAACTGCCCCAGCAGCTCCTCGTACGAACCCCCGTGCCCGCTCCCGCTCCCGCTGCCCACGTCCGCCGCGGCGCGCCGCTGCTGCTCCTTGAGCATCGCCATGTACCGCTCCTGGTACACGCGGTGCCCGAAGCCGTCCTTGGCGCCCTGCGCGTGCGGCAGCCCGTATTGCGGCCCCAAGAAGCTAGAGCTTGAGCTTGATGAGAACCCGGACTCCGTGAACACCGGCCCGCGGCTGCGGTGCGAGCTCGACGAGCTCTGGTACTCGCCGGCCTGCGCCCCGCGGTCCTGCTCCAGCCCCTGGACGTGCCCCTGGTCCTGGCTCTGCGCTCGGCTCTCCTCGTGGCTCTGCTCATGGCTTTGGTCGTGGCTCTGGTCCCGGCTGTGCTCCTCCACGCTCACGTCGAAGTGGACGGAGTGGTCGCCGCCCTGGTCGCCGGACGAGTCCCCGCCCTGCCCGGCGGGCGCGGGTTCGCGTGCCGCGTCCTCCGCCTGCATCGGCCTGGAGGCCGGGACCAGGCCGCGGCGGGCCGCCGGGCAGCGTCCTCGCCCGCCCGCCCGCCCGCCCGCGCGCGCGCGCGCCGCACCGCGCGCGCAAGACGCAGGATGGAGGTCTGTCTGCCCGTCGGCGTACAACGTCCGAAACGGCCCTTCCATCAACGTTGTCCTAGCCGTTCACACCAGAGACGTTTCGCATTGGCGAGCCTTGCGACCAAGCTACTACTGCTGCTAAGTACTGCACGTCTGAGGGTCAACCTTTCGTCAACTACAGCGGCCTTTTCTGAGCGCCTTGGCTAGAGTCCAAGCTCTCCAAGGAACCGCGTCGTTTCCGCGAACTGCAGTTGCTCCCCGCGGCGCGTCTCGCACGAGAGGTCGTCGTTCGCATGGTGCGGTGCGCTCCTCACAGTCAGAGGCTCCGCTGTGGTCATGGCCAATTTCGGAGCTCATCATTTAGTCGGTTCCGCCGTTGACTTCGGTTTTGCTTGGCAAGCCTCGTGCACGGCGATAGCAACAAACGAACTTCCCAGAGGTGCATGCAGTCGATGCCGGTCTCCGCGCGGACGAGACCGTTCTGGTCGACTTTGCGCTCCTGTGCGACGCAGCATTGCTGACGTGACGTGGATCGGGGTCGTGCCGAGTACCTCCAGGGGACACGCGTTTTGCGTTCATTCGCACGCACAGCTGCTTCTCGCCATCAACAAGAATGATGGCGAGAAGTAGCTGTACGCGCGCTCACTGACGATGATTACTCGTCCTGGTCGGAGCGCGTCGGGAACGCCACGAGGAGATTGATCATCGGAGATAGACTCTGCGCAGCTCCCGGCTTGCGTCGCGTCTCGCCTCTTTTAACGCGCCAAGCAAAGCGCTGCGAAACTTCAACTCGGACACCGCGCCTGCTCTACGTGCGGAACAGAACTTTATCTTCTGCGCCTCGAAAGCAAACCGCAGTCTGTTCACGTCAGCTCGCCCGAGCACAGACCCGACCCGCCGGCGCCCCCTCCGCCCGCCCTGGCACCTTCCGGCACAAGCCCACCGGCACCGCCATGGACCGTACCTCCACCCCCCAGCTCTGTCAAGATCATGAAGCGGCTTCGACATCCTGTGGGTGCGAGCAGAGGCCCGGCCCGCTGCTCGCCATCGTCCCCGCTGACCGCCGCCGGCGCTCCACCAACAATCTCGCGCTCGCCGTCGCCGTGCCGTGCACGGCCGTCGCTGCGCGGCGTGGACTCCGCGTCGTGCATCGCCGGCGCGCCCGAACTCGTGCACGCGCTTCTGCAGGAGCTCCTTCCCTTCCCGCTTCCGCTTCCTCCTTCAGCCGCCGGCCAGCTGAGCTTGCGTCAACCTCGATTCGATTCTAACTATCTTAGAAGTTGCCAAGCGCGGCGCCGCAGCGCAGTGGCTGTCACTGTGGCTGACGAGTTCGACCAGTCTGGCGTGCACTTGCCCTAGTACTAGCAGTGCTCGTAGACGGGCGTCGAGGTCGCTGTCAGGTTGGCAGGCTGCACAGGCTGCACGCACAGCTGCAGAGCCGCAACGCGGCGACCGCGCGCGCCGCCCGCCCGCCAGCCAGCCAGCCAGGGCGCAGCCGGCGCGAGCGCAGCGCGGCGCGGCCCGCCGGCCAGCGGGCGCGTCGACGGCGGGGCGCGGCGCCGCGCGGCGCCACTCGGCGCGAGGACCAGCGTCGCTGCCAGTGCCCGGCAGACGACTACCTGCCTGCCTGCCTGCCGCCTCCGCTCCTCTCCGAGTCCGCGCGCGTCGGCGCGCCCGCTCGCAGGCGCGCGCGCGGCGCGGCGCCCCCGCCCCCCGCGCACGAGCGAGCGAGCGAGCGAGCGAGCGAGCGAGCGAGCGGCGGCGGCGCTGGCGGCATCCGGGCGTGCGAGCGCGCGTGCCCAGCTTGACGCGCCAGGGGCACGCGGCGCGCAGCGCGGCGAGGAGGAGGACGCCGGCAGAGCCTGACGCGGGCTCGCGCAGGCAGGCGGCATGGGCGGCGAGGACGCCGCGGCCGCGGCGCCGGCGCCGGCGTCGCCGCTGCACAGCGTGTCGGTGACCTTCACCGAGGACTCGGCGGAGAACGACGCGGCGCGCGTCAAGTCGCTGCGCGCCATGATGCAGAATCAGCTGTCGATAAAGTCGCTCATCTCGCAGATGAGCGCGGCGCCGCTCAACGCGGCGCTGCCGCCGCGCGTGGAGTTCCTGAGCCGCAGCGGGCGCGTGGCGCGCCTCGACTACATGTTCGCCGTGATCTTCTTGCTGTGCCTCATTAGCCACATCATCTTCGGCGGCATGGTCATCCACGGGCAGAACCGCTTCACCAACGCGACGGGCGTCTACGTGACGGACACGGCGGCGGCGAGCCTGGAGGCCTGCTTGGTGGCCCTGGAGGAACTCGAGGGCGGCGCCGGGGGCGCGGGCACCAACGGGACGCGGCGCGTTCTCGCGTCGTCAGATGCGCAGGAGTCGTACGTGTTCACGGCTGCTCGCAACCGCTTCGAGGGCGCCCCGGGAGGCGACCGCGGCGCGGTGCGCAGGCTGGCCGACACCACGGAGTACCTGTCGGGGGGGGAGTCCCATTGACGCGTGCAACACGCTGTGGTGCGTGATGGAGGAGTCGCAGTACGTGCCGATCGCGACGATGACTATCTCGCCGCTGCTGGGCGCCATCTGGCTTTTTGTTCTCTTCCGGTTCCCGTACGCCAGCGCATGGTGCGCGGCGCTATGGAATCCGCTGGTCTACCTCCTCGTCGCCGTGGCGCTCTTGAGCAGCACGGAGGGCACGACGGTCATTGCAGGGATCTTCTTCGCGACGGCCTTTCTGCCGCTCGTCGTGGTCCTCTTCTCGCGCGAGTCCATCACCGCCACGGGAGAGCACCTGCACATCGCCAGCACGGTGCTCTTCCACAACCGCCACGTCTTCCGCTCCGTGTACATTTTGCTCATCTTCTTGGTTCTATTCCTCTCATGGCACTGGGCGGTCATGATGCAGACCTCGGACATTGTGCGGTTTGACGTGATGACCTCGTGCGAGGCGTACACGCCGCGCACCGTGACGGCCGTGGCCAAGTTCATGTTTTTCGTCATGGTGTGGGTGGTGTCCTTTTGCAAGTCCGCCAAGCTCGTCATCTTTTCCATGTGCGTCGGCTCCTGGTTCCTGCAGCAGCGGGCCGTGCCGGCGTACGCGGAGTTTGTGGCGCTCCGCACCACCCTGACCACGAGCATGGGCGTCGTGGCCGGCGGCTCCATCATCACCGAGTTTGTCGACTACATGGTGGAGCGCGCTGGCTCGCGCTTCTGGTGGCTCGACCCGCTCGGTCTCATCGTGCGCCCACTCACCTTCATCCTGCGGTCTTGCGTGACGCCCTTTACACGTTTCAGCATGATTGCGCACGCCTTCACCGGAGAGGGCTTCGGTCCCTCGGCGTACCGGTCGACCAAGCTGCTGAAGCGGAACTTCGTCAAGGCCTATGTGGCGGACCGCATCCTCATCTCTGCGGTGCGCGCCGGCAGCGCGGCGCTCTCGCTCGTCATGGGCGCCTTCGTCTGGGTCCGCATCGATCGCGTCAACAACTGGAAGACGTTTCAGAACGCCGCGGCGCCCAGTGGTGTCTTTGGCGGCATTGGCGGCTTCCTCCTCTTCGTTGTGCTCGCCACCTACCTCACGCGCCGCCCGCTCTTTGGACTCGTCATCATCGCGCTGGTCAACGACACGCTCCTTGCCTGGGTCTCCGGCTCCGTGCAGCTCTTCGCGCCCATGGCCGGTGTCTTTGTGGCCTGCGTGACCCACCTCGTTGTCAACTTCCAGGGCGACTTTATGCTCAACACCATCGACACCATCTTCATGTGCTACGCCATCTCGAATGACAACGAGCTGACCCAGCCGCTCACGGATGGCCGCGACGTTGCCCACGGCTACGCTGACTCCATGCCCGCCGCCAAGCGTGCCTACGATCAGCGCAGCGCAATCGGCACCATGAATGATGATGATGATGACGATGAGGACCATGACGACGATGAGGACCATCGTCGTGGCCGGAACGGTGCGTGAGGCCGGAACGGTGCGAGAGGAAGACGGGCAGCGAGCCCGCTCGGCTCTAGCCTCCCTCCCTCCAAAAAGTCCCAGGAAGCTCGGGCTGTCGGTGCGTGTGCATGTGTGTGTATGACTGTGTTTGGCAATTCATCTCAAAGAAAACTTTTGTTGTTGTTTGGTTGGGCCGTCGTGCAACGGGTATCATACTTCGGCTGTGTGCTTTGCTTGCTCGTCTGCGTGCTTTGCTTGCTCGTCTGCATGCTTTGCTTGCTCATCTGCATGCTTGGCTTGCTCGTCTGCATGCTTGGCTTGCTCGTCTGCGTGCTTGGCTTGCTCGACTGCGTGCTTGGCTTGCTCGTCTGCGTGCTTGGCTTGCTCGTCTGCATGCTTTGCTTGCTCGTCTGCATGCTTTGCTTGCTCGTCTGCATGCTTTGCTTGCTCGTCTGCATGCTTGGCTTGCTCGTCTACGTGCTTGGCTTGCTCGACTGCGTGCTTGGCTTGCTCGTCTGCGTGCTTTCCTCGAACATTTAGAGCTGGCCGGCCATGCCGGCCATGCCGGGCGGCGGGGCCGTGTGGCCAAAGCCCTGCTGCTGGTTGACGGTAGTGGTGCCACGCGCGACCGAGGAGGAGACGAGAAAGGTGAGGAAGTACTCAGAGATGGTGGCAGGGAAGAGGATGAGCTTGATGATAAAGGGCAGCTTGGAGTACATGAAGAGCTGGCCGTAGATGCCGAGGAAGGCCAGCACGAAGGCGGTGGCGTCGTCCCAGTAGCCGTCGCTCAGGTAGTGGAGGTCGCGGGCCTCGCACCAGCGGGTGAAGGCGTCCGTGGCGATGCGGGCGCCGTTGAGCGCGGTGTGCACGGTGGAGAGCACGCGCTGCACGGAGAACGCGACGGAGATGCCAATCATGCGGCAAATGTAGCGAGTGACGACCGGGACCCAGGGCCAGTACGCCTCGTCGATGAGGGGCTTAACAACGGGGCCGGCGCCCTTGAGCACGGTCTGCGAGAGCACATTACCGATGGAGACGCCCAGGCTGAGCGCGCGCGCGAACTTGACCTGGAGCGTGGCGATGACCATGGCGAGGATCTGGTACAGGCGGCCGAAGGCCTCCGACACCTTCTCCGGGTTGCAGGACCGCAGAAAGAGACTGAACTTGCGCACGGTGAGCTCGGTCTGCGAGATCTGCTTCACGTCGGCGATGCCGTCGCCATCCTCGTCGAGCTGGTCGTCCTCGCGGTTCGCCTCGCGCACCGAGGAGGCCTGCTCGTGCAGCTCCTTGAGGGCCTTGACGAGGTCGTGGCGGCCGCCCTGGTCGATGGCCTCCAGCGTGGCGATGGTCGAGATGTACGAGCCGCCGAAAAACATGAGCGCCACGCCGTACAGCATGCCCATGATCTCCTTGGGGCCGTACGGCTCCAGCTCCACCATGAGCTGATCGTACGCCTTCATGCCCTGGCTCACATACGGCGACACGAACACCACCACCTTGGCCACGCCCTCCTCCATCGCCAGCAGCACCGGCATCAAATTCGCGACGCGGTCGCTCATGGTGAGCGCGCCCTCGTCGCGCTTCGCCGACGACCGCTTCTTCTTCGACGACTTGCGCGGGTCCGTCGCGCTCATCACGCTCGCGAACAGCGACTCCGACTCATCCTCCCCCATCCTGCCGCTGCCGCCGCCCGCGCGCCGCCGCTCCGCCGCTCGCGCCGCCCGATAGCTCTTTGCCGCGCGCGCGGCCCTGGACTCGGATCTCGCGCCTGCCTTCCCTCGCAGTCCGTCAACGCCCGGGTCAGCGCGCGCGTTGCCGCTGGCCGAGTCCGGCGCCTCGCCCCGCCCGCGCTCCGGGTCCAGGCCGCGCCGCGCGCGCGACTCGCCGCGCCGCGCGAGCGAGGGAGGCCGCTGCACGCGCGAGCACCAGCGCGCGGCGGCCAGCTGGACTCGGAGCAGCGCCAGAGCTACGAGTTGGCCGCGCGCCTGCTGCTCGCTCGCTCGCTCACGCACAGCCAGCTAGAGCTAGCTACAGCTGCCGACTCGCACTCGGACTCGGCCTCGGACTCGGACTCGGTGGCGCTGGGAGCCAGCAGCGGCAGCCTGGCCAGCAGCGGCAGCTCGCCCGGCTCGCGCTGGTGGATGGTGGATGGCACACCTAACTTACAGCCGTCACCAGGCAGCAACGCCGCGAACGCACTGCCACTGCACAGCTGCCGCTGGCCGCGGGAGGGAGGGAGGTAGGTAACGATTTGGAAGCTCGTAGTCTGGCTTGTGCACGAGCACGTGCACGCCGGGCCTCTCTCTCGGCGGTGGCGCCGCAGGCTCGGAGTTCTTTCGATTTGTTGCATTCGATGCGGCTGTGATTCAACGCCTCGCTTGGTCGACGAAGAGATACCGCCTGGCCTTTTTACGGGCCTGCTCAGGCTGTCGCCCGCCTCCTCTCGGCATGCATTTGCAGCTTCAGAGCCCCGGACGCTGAGAAAGCTTGGGCACCTCGCAATGAAACAATCTGGACCAGTCCCTTCGTCGCACTGGCAGTGCAGTGCCTCCTGAAGGCACGTCACGGTCTGCCTGGGGTTCTGCTTTTGCCCGTCCTCGAGCCTCGTTGGAGCGTAGTGCGACTGCGAAAACGACGGCGAGGGCGGCACCATGGAAGGCTGCAAGCCCCACTCAGCAGACGGTGCTGCGCGTGTTGGGACGTCCGAGTCCGAGTCCGAGTCCGAGTCCGAGTCCGAGTCCGAGTCCGAGTCCGAGTCCGAGTCCGAGTCCGAGCCCGAGCCCGAGCCCGACTCTGAGCCCGACTGCCATGGCGATTGCGGGCGGCGGTGCGGATGCGAACAAGATGGCGAGCGCACCATGGAGCTGGCCTCTGCCGCTGGTTTCTGGTTCAAGTGGCAGGAACTCCTCCTTGCGAACCAGGTAAGCGCTGTGGCTTGTGCCGATGTGCTGGCCATGCCTTCTTTTCTCACGAAACCCTCGGGGCTTGTGCGTGCCGCGTCATACCTAGCCATTCTGATCACGGCTCACTCGGACCTCGCCAAAGCGGTCATCGATAGCACACACCTGGAAGCGCTCCCGGCTGACTTCAAGGGTATCGTCCAGAAGAATGCTACTTTCTCGGCTCAGCTTTGGCGAGGACCACACTCCTGGCCGACTGTGCGACGCTCAGCAAGGAAATCTTTATTGCCGAGTTTGACAGGGGCTGCTCCGCCAAGCTCGCGGGAGCCGGGGGCAAGATCGAGCAGGACGAGGGCGCGACGGGCGCATGCGCACGAGCTGTACCTACCAACGAATAACGATCAATTCAGGAATCCATTGCCTCACTGCGCTTGAGGCGGTCGAGCTGGTCTCTGGCGTCCATTGCTGCGACGCTACCTTGCGGTCCAATCGCCTCGTAGATAAAAAGTGCCTTGGAGAAATGCCCGGCCGCTTTTTCTGCCATGTCGAAGTCGTGCTTGTGCGCGACGGTGACGTCGAGGGGCCGTCCGTATCGCGATTCACGACGGCGCCATACAGCTTGAAGCGCGACATGATGTACATGCGCTCAGCCTCCTCGCGGTTGAGCTCCCTGCTCCTGTCTTCGTTGAACTTGAGGTACTTGTTGAGTGCCTGTGACGCTGCCTGCGGGCCGTTGAGGATCTCGTAGCCTTGCGTCGGGTCAGCCAGCCAGTGGTTGAGCTTCTGCAGTACGATGAGTGCTACTTCGTCCTCAAGAAGGTAAAGATCGCGCGGGGCACCCTCTTCGAGTACACTACCACCAGCGTCACCGCCGAGACTGGCACTCCTGTCGATCCCGCGGTGGTCGGCAAGTGGGTGTGGCAGGTGGTGCCCTTCCGCACGTCAGGCACCGGCATCGACCGCAAGAATTTCTCCTGGCGCGAGACGCCCACTGGCCCCATCCACTACGGCGGCTACTGGAGGATCGGGCACGCCCACGAGTACGTCTACTCGGATCACGTGCTCAATCGTGGCAACTACGATCAACGCACGAGCAAGCGCATGGTCGCGCAGAACATGACCTATCTGCACCTGAACGGCCAAGCACCGCCTGTGCACTTCTACCTCCAGCTAGGCAATGGCCTTGTGTAGCCTTGGAGCGAGCATGCGGCGGAGCGGACGAGCAGATGAGTGACTGAGTGACTAAGCAACCAAACAACTGACTTACTGACCTACTTCGCGTCACGAGTCTCCTCTGTCTCTTGTCTCTTGTCCCTTGGCTCGTCTCTTGTCTCGCTCCTGTCTCTTGTCTTGTTCGTCTCTGCTCTCTTGCCTCTTGTTTCCTGTCTCTTGCTCGTCTCTTGTCTCCTAGTCTCGTCTCACTCTCGTCTCGTCTTCGTCTCGTCTTCACGTGTTGCTGTCAGTCATGTTGCTGTCTTCCTTCTCTTGCTCGTTGCCTCTGGTTGGCAGTGCCACACAGGCAAGTTCAGGTTGACTTCTCTTCTCCTTCTGTGGCTGATGATAAGTAAAACTCTGTTCATGTCTGACAGAGCTTCTCGCGTTGCCCGGCTGGCAGCAGGCCTGCAAAGGCAAGTCCTCCGCCGGCGGCGGCGGAGCGCGCGCGCGGCCGGGCCCGCGGTGCGCGGCGCAGCGCGAGCGCGGCAGCCGGCTGCGCGGCTCGCGCGGCTGCGCGGCTCGCGCGGCTGCGCGGCTGGCGAGGCGAGATGGCGGAGCTGGCGGAGACCAAGGCGCGCCTGAGCGAGGTGGTGGACGAGGTGCTCTTCCTCGAGGGCGAGCTGGGCGGGCGGCGCAGGGAGGTGGAGTTCCTCAAGCACGCGCTGGCGGACAGCACGGCCGCGCACGGGAGCGCCATCCAGGCGCTCACGCAGGAGAATGCGGGCCTGCGGCGGCGCGTGCCGGGCGGCGCGCGGCAGCAGGCGCCCGTGCGCGCGGCGCTGGACGACCTGCGCAAGTTCCAGCAGGGCCTGCAGCGCCTGCTGGTGGAGGCGCAGCTGGACTTGCCGGCCGCCACCTTCGCGCCGTCGTCGCTGGCGGCCGGCGCCGAGGGCGGCTTCGATTTCCGCGAGGACGAGGAGGGCGAGGACGCCCTGCTCACGCGCGGGCCGGCCTCCTCCTCGGTGGCCTCGGCCTCGGCCGCCTCGCTCGGGTCCGGCGCGCGCCAGCAGCCGCACGCGCTGCAGCAGGCGGCGGACCAGAGCGCCGAGGCGGCGCGCGAGCGCGCGCGCGCGCGCAAGCTGGCGGCGCGCGTGCAGGAGCTGGAGCAGGAGCTGCAGCGCGCCAAGTCCGCGCAGGTGTGGCCGTTCAAGGACGACCACCGCAGCGAGCTGGGCGCCTTTGGCATGAGCACCAACTCGGACGCGGCCAACTCGGACGCCGAGCTGGCGCGCCTGCGCAAGCAGCTGCAGGCGCAGGAGCGAGCCTTCGACGAGAAGCGTCAGACGCTGCTGCGACAGACCGAAGCGGAGCTGCAGGACGCGGAGCGCGAGATCCAGCGCCTGCGCCGCGCGCTCAAGCAGGCCAACGGGAGCGCCAACGGCGGCGGCGGCGGCGGCGGTGACGTGGTGTCCACCGCCTCGCCGCGGCGCCGCGGCAGCGCCGCCGTCGCGAGCGTCGCGTCCCGCGAAAGCTCGCCCACCTTCGAGCGGCGGCGCATGCGCGTGCGCGGTATGCGCATCGGCGAGGACGGCGCCGTCGACCTGGTTGGTCCGCGGGGCGCGGGCGGCGACCTGGCGCGGCGGCCCTCGTCCTCCTCGTCATCGGTCTCGTCCATGGCCTCGGACGCGCTCGCCGCCTCGGAGGCCGGCGGCAGCGGCGTGGGCCGCGAGCTGCTGGGCCGCGTGCGCGACCTGGAGCGCCGCCTCGCCACGGAGCGCAAGGAAAAGGACAAGTTGGCGCGCGCGCTACGCGCTGCCGAGGACAATTTCGACAAGACGCAGGCGTCCATGGACGACCTCGCGCTCGTGCACGGCATCGGCCAGGAGGAGATGGAGACGGAGCGCCACCAGCGGCGCGCGCTGCAGTCGCAGCTGGAGAAGGCCAACCGCGACCGCGAGGTGACCATGCGCGAGATTCGCGCCGCGGAGAGCCGCCACAGCGCGCTCATTGACGAAATGAAGCAGGTCATGGAGGAGCGCGACCGCGCCGTAGCTGCCATGGACGACGCCAACCGCAAGTACCTGCAGGGGCTGCAGGACCTCGAGCGCGCGCGCACCGACGTCCAGGCCGCAGAGACGGCCCGCCGCAACGCAGAGGACGATAAGAAACGCCTCGAGAAGGACTTGCACGCGCAGGCTCGCGCTCTCGAGGCCGCGCGCCGCAAGGCTGCCGCCTCGCAGCAGGACGTCGCCATCCTCGAGCAGCAAAAGGAGGCGCTTGTCATGGAGCGAGATGCGGCGCTGCGCGAGCAGGAGAACGCCATGAAGCGCCTCGACCAGGCGCTCGGCGACCGCAAGAACGCGCTCCAGGCGCGCGACAAGGCGCTCCAGGGCTCCTCCTCGCTCGAAAACGACAATGCGCGCCTCAAGATGCGCCAGCACCGCGATGCGCAGGCGCTCGCCGACCTCCAGGCCAAGGTCGACGCGCTCCAGGCCGAGGTCGCCGAGGCCACCGACCGCCTCGAGGACGCGCAGCGCGCCGAGGCCGACGCGCGCACCGTCGCCGACCGCGCCGACGAAGCGCGCGTCAACGCTGAGCAGGAAATGGAGGTCGCGGAGCGTCAGGCCAGCGCGCTGCGCGAGGAGCTCCGCAGCGTGCTCCGCGTGCGCGATATTGCGCTGCAGCAGCGCGATGCCGCGCTGCGCGACGCCGGCCGCGCCTCCGCGCCGCGTGCCGCGCTCAAGGACCGCCCGCGCACCGGCAATGACGATGGCGAGTATAACAGCAGGAGCAGCAGCAACAACAACCACAACGACGACAACAGCAACGAGGCGGCGCTCCAGGACGAGCTCGACAAGGAACGCGCCAAGTCCCGCGAACTGTGGGACAAGATCGACTCCCTCGAGGTCTCGCTCGCCTCGCTCGAGGAGGAGAAGCAGTCCCTTGAGGCCGCGCAGGAGAGCACCGCGCTCGGCGGCCCGCACATGGCTCGCACGCATAAGAACAAGCTCGTCGGTCTCTCGCGCCAACTCGCACAGCTCCACGAGGCGCTCGGCTCGCGCCGCGCCGCCATTCAGGACCTTGTCGACGATTACGATCATGGGGACCGCCGCGGCGGCGCTGCCACAGCAGCGCCGCCCGCCCCCGTCGCCACGGCCACAGCCTCCCAGAGCCTGCGCGACATTATCCAAGTGCTCGCCAAGCAGGCGCAAGCGATCGCGGACGTCAACCGCGACGAGGACGCCGGAGTGCGCGCGCTCATGGAGCTCGCGCAGCGCGCGCAAAAGCGCGCTGACCGCTTCCGCGCCGAGGCTGACGGCATCGACGACGAGGATCGGGCCAGCCTTGAGCGCGAGCGCCGGGCTCTGCTCGCACAGCTCGAGGCCGAGAAGGACCGCACCACGCGTCTCGAGGAGAAGATCACGCGGCTCAGCAAGCGCAATGACCACGACGGCGACCTCGACGCCATGCATGCGCTGGACGACGAGAGCGGTGTGGGTCTTGACTCCCCCGGCGCACGTGTACACGAGCTCGAGCAGGCGCTGCATGCCGAGCGCGACCAGCTGCGCGAGGCCCTGGCGCGCCTGCAGGAGTCCGATGACAAGGTCATCGAGCTCAAGCGTAAGCTGCGTAACAACCTCTTCGAGATGGAGCGTCTCGAGGCCGAACGTGACCGCCTCGCCGCACACGTTGAGAACGCCTCCACGCAGCTCCGGGGTGTTGCTTCGCAAAAGACGAATGCTGCGCGCGAGCTCGAGGAGGTGCTCTCGTCCTTGACCGACCTCGAGAAGCAGCTCGTCGCCTCGCACGCCGAGAATGCCCGCCTCAAGCGCGTCCTTGCCGGCAAGGGCCGCTCTGCCTCAGGCTCGGACCAGAGCGCGCCGCGGCCCGGCACTTCCTCGGCAGCTGGCGCCGCCGGCCAGCGGCGCGTTCCGCCAGACGACCGCAATGGACACGGCTCGGGCAACTCTGCATCGCAGCGAAACATACGGATTGACCGCAGCGGCAGCATCACCATTGATTAGCTTACCACCTCTTAGCACTTTTTTTTTAGAGCCTATGTTAGCAGGTGTGACAAAACCTACCGAGGCCGGCCGGCGGGTCTGCCACTCGGCGTTCACCGCCTCTTTCATCTAGCTAGCTCGCTTGAGCTCGCTCACTAGAGAATCCTTCGTCCATGTTTACCAGCCGCCGTTCTTTTGCATCTCGGCCACCGCCGCGTCGCCCAGCTTCTCACGAAGGAGCTTCTCGCGACGCACGCGACGAATGTGGTCCACCGCACGCTTCTTGGCGCGCCGCTGTGCAGCCTCCAGGGCCGCCGGCGGCTTTGCAAAGAGGGCCGCAAAGTTGGGCAGCGGCTCCTCTGGCTCCTTGGGCACCGGCAGGTGCGCCACGTCCAGCCCGACACGGGGGCCGACGCCCAGGGCCACGCGGCCGAGCGCCCGTGGGAACGCGAGGCGCTCGTCCAACTCGCGCAGCTCCTCCTCTTTGCCGTCCATGCGCGCGCGCTTCTGCTGGATGACGCGCTTCTCAAGGTCCACAAGGACCTTCTCGAAGCGGTCAAAGTCCGCCACGAGAGCGGCGGTCTGCGTCTGCTCGCCAACCACCTCTGCGAGCCAGCGCTCGAGGTCCTCGGCAGTCACCTCGTGGCCGAGGTCCTCCTTCACCGCGCGACGCAGGCATCCGTGCTCCTTGAAGGCATGGAATGCCTGCTTATACCTCGATCGCGGCTCCAGCGCCGCCTGCTGGCTCGCCAGCGCCGCGCGCTGCGCCTTGACCCGCGCCGCGTGGAACTTGTTCAAGTCGTACGAGACCGGCTGCGGCATGACGAGCAGGTGCTTGGCGAGGCGCGTGCGCTTGGGCGGCACGAGCTCCGACACGAGACTCTCGCCTCCCCAGGTCGTCACCGAGTCCGCATCGCTGTCCTTGTCCATGAGCGCCATGGTCTCCAGGCCGCCCTCGTCCTGGCCCTGGCCCTGGTTGCGGACGCCCTGCAGGCTAGGGTCCAGGAGCTGCTCGCGCCGCAGCTCCTGGCGGCCTAGCGCTACCAGCCTGCGCTCTAGGCCGTCGTCACGGTTGTTCTCATGCGTCGTGAAGAGGTCGTCCATGGCGCCGCTGCCGATGGGCGTCGGGAGGTCCTCGTCTCTGATGCTGACGCCCAGCGACGGGCAGGTGGCGCGCCGTTCCAGGGGCGGCGGCGCCGCCGAGGCCCCTGGCGCTCTCGCGTGCGCGTGCACGTCCGCCGCGGCAGCCTTTTCGTTCCCGAAGAGGCGCGCGTGCATCGCGGCGGCCTCCTTTAGCCGGCGCTCCTCCTCGAGCTCACGATCAATCTCCTCCACGCTGCGCCGGTGCGGGTTCACCGCAAAGCGATTGAACTTGCTCGTAAGCGCTGTAACGTGGTCCAGCTGTGCTGACCCATAGTCGCTGTTCTGCAGCTCCGCCACGAGGTGAAAAGCCGCCTTGGTCAGCGAGTATACGCCTGCGACGTAGACGCCAGCGCGATAGTTCTCATCTCCCGGCCGCAGCACGATGCGCTGCCGCCCAATGGCCGAGGTGCGCCACAGGTAGTCCTTGAGCGTCGGCACGGCGATATTGGACAGAAAGAGGTCCGGGTCGCCGTCCGTGGAGTGGATGCTCACCGTAAGAAAGCTGTCGGCGGCCGGCACCACGAAGCGAAAATAGGCGTACTGGCCCGCGTCCGCCGCGGCGTTCGCAGGCTCGCCCAGCGTGAGCTCCTGCACCTCGAGCGAGCCCGCGCACGCCTGCTCCAGTCGTTCCTTGCGCTGGCTGCGCAGCGCGCTGCCGATCTTGACAGCGTGCTGCAGCTGCTTCCAGTAGCGCTTGGCGCGAGCCTCGAAGCCGGCGTCGGCGCCAGCTTTGGTCTCGCCGACCTCCTCCTCGCTCAGGCCCATGTCGATGCCCTCGGCCTGCATGATGCGCTTCAGCTCGCGCAGCTTACGCTCCTGGCGCTCCAGGTCCGTCTCGATGTGTGTCGCGGCCTGCGGTTTCAAGAGCGCCTCCATCTCCTTGAAAAAGCGCTCCCAGAGCTTGGAGCTGTCGGCGCCGACAATGTCGCTGGCTTCCGGCTTTGCCGCAGCCGCCTTGTCCTCGTCCTCGTCGTCGTTGGCGTAGAGAAAGTCGAGGTCGCCCTGCGCCACCTTTTGGTCGCGCCGCATGTCGAGGCTCTCGATCTGCGCCCAGTCCTCCTCGTCCGCGTCCACGTTCTCTGACGGCTTCCAGTGCGGGATGGACCCGAGCTGCTTCATGAGCGTGAGCGGGTCGAACTGGATCTCGTCGCCGAAGCAGTTCGCCTTGCTGCGCAGGCTGTCGGCGCCGTCCGCCGCCATTTGGCGCTGGTGCTCGCGCGGGACGTAGCGATTCTGCCGCAGGAGCTCGCGCAGCTCGTCGTTCAGGGCGGGCTCCAGCACCGCCGGGGGCTCCTCTTCCACCTCGGCGGCCGGGGCGAGGTCTTGGCCAGTTGCCGCCTCGCTGGCGCGCCGAAGCGAGGCCAGCCGGGCGGCCAAGGACACGGCGACCGGCGCGCCCGACTCCTGATTGTCGCCAGCGTCCACGTCGTCGCTCTCCGGCAGGCCGTCGGCGTCGAGGTCGTCCGGGTCCAGGTCGGTGCCCTCGCCGAGGAGGCTGGCGAGACCGCCCTCACCGCCTTGTACGTCGGCGGCGCTCGCGGCCGCATTGGCGGCCATGGCTGCAGCGATGTCGCGGTCCAGGTCGAGGTCGAGCTGCGAGCGGGCTTGCGCCGCCGCGGCGGCGGCCGAGGCGCCGCCCCCCCCTTTGCCAAAAAGAGAGCGATTCGCGCGCCTCGAGCCGCTGTTGGTCTGGGAGACAGGCGCAATGTCGTCCGCGGCGGCGACCCTCGGCGACGGCGGCAAATCGAGGAGACCGGAGCCACCCCCATTTCGTTGCAGCGGGTCCTTCTCGGTCGAGTTGAAGATGAGCGAGTTCACGTCGATGGACGAGGTGCCAGAGGTGAGCACGCGGACGCCCTCAGACTCCTCGGCGCTGGATCTAGACAAGGTGACGCGGTCCTCGGCCGCGAAGCCGGGAATGGAGAAGTGCGTCCGGTCCGGGTCCACGGAGCCGCGGTGCAGCGGCGACAGGACGTCACCGTCCGCGAAGGCGTCGCCCAGGTCGGTGCCAAGCGGCGAGGGCGAGACGAGCGAATTCACGACGGTGCGGACGAGGAATCCGCGCGCGCGGGCCTGAATGGCGCGCGCCCCGGCAGCGCGCTTCTGGGCGTCCTCGGCCGACATCTCGGCCTCTGCCTGTCGCAGCTCCTGCAGCGCGATCTGGTTGTTGGACATGCGGCGCTTGAGCTCGAAGGCCTCCTGTTCCTTGAGGGAGAAGGACGCGTTGAAGGAGCGTCGCGCAATGGCGATCTCCTCGGTCGAGAGCGTTGCGCGCCGCGACGCCGGCCGCGACGACAGCGAGGGCACGCTGCCGCGAGAGTCATCGAGCACCGCGGACTCCGCGCTCGCCATGGACTCGCCATTGCTCGCGCCAGCCTCTAGCGAGCCTCTCCGGCTCGTACCTGCCACGGAGGATCGTCGCCGCGCCGCTGCGCTCAGCTTCCTGCCGCCGACCTTGGCGGCGTCCTCGTCGTGGGCCTCGTCGTCCCAAGCGTCAGCGTCGCCGACGTCGCTGGCACCATCGTCGCTGGGCTCTGCGGGTGGCGAGAAGAGGGCGTCCTGGAGCATGGAGCGACGGCGCTGGCCGCCGTCGAGGCCGTGCATGCCGAGGTCGATGCTGGAGCGCGGCGAGTTGCGCCGGGACTTGGCCTCGGCGGCGGCCGCAGCCGCGGCAGCCGCAGCTGCCGCGGCGGCGGCCGCCCTGGCTGCGGCCGCGTCCTTGACGGCCGAAATGGCTGCCGCCGAGGTGGGGATCTCGTCGAAGACCCAGTCGCTCTGTGCGTCGGCGTCCTCCTCACTCCACACGGGCGGCTGGTCGTCCGCGTCGGAGAGCGAGCTCTCTGTGGAGCCGTCGCTGGGCTCGGAGCCGAAGTCGTGAGGCGAGTTGCCTGGGGAGGCGGGCCAGGATGATGGGTCGAAGTCCACCCCTGCCGCGGCGGCCGCGGCGGCCGCGGCGTTGAGGCTGTCGCGGCGATGCTTGGCGCGTCGCACGAACTTGGACTTCTTACCGCGACGGCCGAAGTCGGAGACCTGCAACTGCTGCGGCGACATTTGCTCAAGGCGCGTGCGGCGCTTAGGGAGCATGGCTGCCTCGAGCTTGAGCTCGGGCGCGTCCATGTAGCGCGGGCGATCCTGCGCGAGCCAGTGCGCCTCGGGCAGGTCGATGATGGCGTCCTCGGGCGGGCAGTCCGTGTCGGCCAGGGTCTCGCGGCGCTTGAGCATCCTGACGTGATCGTGAGCGTCCTGATCGATGCCGACGAAGGTGGACAGCATGCGAAGCGGCTTGGGTTTGAGCAGAAGCACATTGTGCGCTTCCGGGAGCTCGAGGTCCTGAACGGTGGGCGAGACGGGCGAGCCAGGGCTCACGGGCCCGGGCGAGGCGAGATCGGAGACGGAGGGCGCTGGCGAGGAGCTGCGACGCGGCGCGAAGACAGCCCAGGCGTCGAAGCAGTTGGCGAGGTGGTCGAGCGCGTGCGCCTGCGAGGTGTCGAGGGTGGCCGCGAGCGCCTCGGTGAGGTCCTCCACCAGGCGCACGCCGTTCTTGAGGCGGCGCTGGCGCGTGAGCGCGGCCTGAACCGCCTGCTCGAGGGCCTCGCGCGGCGGCACTGCATCGGTGCCCGTGAGGGCGAGGTGCGGCACGTAGTCGACGCCTCGCTGAAGGAGCTGCTCCACGAGGTCGACGAAGAAATTCGCGGTGGACGGCTTGCGGCGATGCGGGCCGGGCAGCACGAAGCCGAGGAGCGTGCGACAGGGCAGCAGGACCGCGGCGTGCGCGCGCAGCGCGTTCAGAAAGGAGAGCACGCGCTCCGCGACAATTCGGCTCATGCGCGCGGCCGTGCCGAAGCGGCGGAGGTGCCATTCGACGATGCAGCGCGACATGGAGACGCGAGGGCGACCCTGGTCACGCGCAAGCGCGTCCAGCATGATCTTCTCGAGGAAGACCGCGCGCACGCCCTTGGCGATGGACGCGAGCGGCATCTTGCGCAGCGTTGGTGTGGCGATGCGCTCCGCAACTTTTGGCCCGTAGTGCGCTTCAAAGAGATGCATGAAGTGGTGCGGAAAGGTGCGAATCTCGCGCGAACCGTCGCCGGCGTGCGCGCCGCCCAGGTGCGAGTCCACCCGTGCGTGCGCGTTCCAGCGCAGGCGGCCGGGCTCGGAGATTTTGCCAGCGACGTCAACGACCCTGGGAAAGCTCTTCTCCCCGAGGCTATTGTAAGTAAACACCGTGCGCGTGGCGCACATGTCGGCGTAGCGCTTGGGCCCGAGGCGCACTCCGTCGCCGTCCTCGCGCTCGAGAGCCTCGTGACGGTCTTGGAGGTCGGCAAGCCGCCTCAGGTGCGCCACGCCGCGTGCTTGGATTCCTCCCAGGAGCGAGTCTGCTTCGGCGGAGCCCACAAAGTCGTTCGCGAGGCGCAGTACTTCGGCGATCTGCAAAAAGGGCTTGTCCAGCGAGACTTCGCAGCGTCTGGCCACGGGCTGCACGTGCGCCCAGGTGATGCCCTCCCAGCCGAGCGCGGTGAGGATGCGCAGCAGGCTCTCAGGCGGGACGAGGGAGACGTCGGCGTCCACCGCCTCGTCGGCAAAGGCCGCGCGGACCACGTCCAGCTGCACCTGCATGAGGTCCGGGTAGCGAGCCGGATCCACCTCGGGCAGCTTGCGCGCAGCAGGCGTTACGACGCGCGAGGCCGCGGTGCTCATCCGTACCAGTGTGGCCGGTGGGCTCTCCTGCTGCAGTTCTTGCTTGGGCCTCGTCCGGACGGCGGCCTCCTCGCGCTCCTTCGTGTGCCTCTTGTCGTCAAGCTGCCCAAGCCCCTCCTCTTCCTCCTCCTCTGCGTCGAGGTCCCTGGCGGCCGTGGCCGCTGGTGCGGCGGAAGGCAGGACGGCGAGCGAGGTGGCGGCGACCGTGGCGGCACCGTCGCGGTCCCAGTAGGAGACCAGCGACATGGTGTTGCCGACGGTGACGACGATCTCGTCGCAGATAGGCGTGAAGCAGGCGGCTTGGACGGGCGCCGCAAAGGTGAGGCGGCGCGTGAGCACGAGCTGCGCGTCGACCAAGCGCCAGATGGTAACGCCGTGGTCGAGCGAGGCGGACAGGACGGTGCTGCGGTCCGAGAGCGCGCAGTGCAGGGCGGTGATGCGCTTGGTGTGGACGCGCTCCGCGAACGTGGACGAGAGGTGCTCGCTGGCGTCGACCGGGAGCGGATGGACCTGCACGAGGCCATTCTCGTGGCCCGCAATGACGAGGCCGTGCTCCGGGAGCGGCAGCACGGCGGAGACCGGCGCGGTGCCAAGCGCGAGCGCAATATGACCTACGAGCTGGAGTGCCGGGTAGGACCAGAGCTTGAAGAAGCCGTCCCGGCCCACGGAGTACAGGCACTGTTGCGCCGGGAAGCGCGCCTGGCCGGAGGGGAGGCGGCGCGCCGGGGCGACCGGGTCGAGACGGCCAACGTCAAGAACCGGGCCGGAGTGCGCCTGGAGCGCCCGGACCACCGTGGCGCTCTCGACGCTCCACAAGTGCAGGGCGCCCTGGGCGTTGCCCGCGAGCAGCGCGTGCGCCGGGCCGCGGTCGAGGGGCTCGAGCTGCTGCTGCTGGCCCTGCTTGGCGAGGGCGCGCAAGCGGCTGGGCGAGGTCTGCGCGCGGGGGCGGCGCGTCATGGACTCGATGAAGGGGTCGTTGGACCGGTCCGTGGCCTCAAGCGAGATGCGCAGGGAGGCCAGCTCTGCGTCCTCGTCGCAGTCGACGAGGAGCTGCGCCTGGCTGGACTCGGGGCGGAGCGGGACGTAACCAGCTGCGGGCGTAAGCTCGGCCTCGAGGTCGCGCACGCGCTTTGCCTCGGGACCGAACGTCTGGAGCACAGCGATGCAGAGCACGGCGACCAGGCTGCTGTCGTGGACGAGCTCGTGGCGCAGGTCGGCGTTGGAGTCGCGCAGGTCGAGCTTGCCGTCGGACCAGCCGAAGCAGTGCAGCGCGAGCGAAGGCTCCCACCAGTAGCACGTGGCCGTGGCGCGTGCTGCGGTCACCTGCAGCGCCGGGTCGAGGTTCGCGGGTGACGCTGCGCGCTGGGCGAGGCGCAGCGGCGCGCCGGTGGGGGCCAGCGGCGCGGCGCTGGCCGTGCGAGCGCGCTTGGAGGCCCGCGCGGCCTCGAGCTCTGCGAACTGGGCTCGTGGCGGCAGCCCAAAGGTAAAGGCAGCCTTGCCGGAGACGGCGTCGAGCACGGTGACGCTGGCGTCGGCGGCGAAGGCGACCACGTGGTGCCTGTTACGCTGCAGCTTCCAGCGGTTGAGGCCAGCGTCAAAGGCGATGACCGGGCTGGGCCCTAGGACCGGGAGCGCGCGGCGGATGATGGCGGGCGCGTCCGCGAAGGGCAAGCAGGGCGTGAGGACCTCGAGCACGGTGACGAGGTCTCCGGCGACGACCAGGAGCAGCTGCTTGGCGCACATGGCGTCGACGTCGAGGCGCACGGGCACCAGGCGCACGGCGATGTCGGGCCTCTTGGGAGGCGGCGCGCCAGGCGCGATGTGCTTGGACACGTGCTGGTAGCGGCCGACCTCGGCGCTGGTGAGTGGGCGCCAGTGGCGCACAAGGCCGTCGTCGCCGCACGAGATGGCGCCCTCGGTACCGCGCACGAGACAGAGGTCGCGGACTGCGCCCTGGTGGCAGCTGAAGGACGTCATGTAGAGTAGCACGTGGCGCGCCTGGCCGGTCTCTGCCTCGTAGAAGCAGAAGAGGTCAACGGAGCCGTCGTCGAAGCCGACGAGCAGGTGCTGTGCGTCGGGGTCAAAGACGATGCGGGTCAGCGCAGCGGCACGGCGGCCCGCGGGGCCCTCGCGCGCCGCGGCGCTCTCGTAGCGATCAACCACCTCGAGATTGCGCAGATCAACCACGGCGAGGCGACCATCGCGGTCGGCGGCGATGCACACGCCGAGGTGCGCTACGACGGAGAGCGCGCAGGCGCCCGCGTTGACGCCGCCGCTGGTCGTGTCGAGCGTGGCGCGATGGAAGACGCGCAGGCGGCCGCCGTCCTGGCGCCGGAAGGCCCACACTTTGAGTAACCCGCGCGCGTCGCAGGTGACAAGCTCGCGCGTCTCATTGGAGAAGGAGGACGCCACGATGGGCGCCTCGTCGTGGGCGGCGAATTCGAGCGCCGGCGTGAGGCCGGCGTGGAAGCCGAGCACGAAGCCTGCGTAGCTCGCCGAGGCGCTGGCCGGGTCGCCGCCGCAGACGACCAGGTAGAGTTCCTCGGCTTCGTAGAAGAAGATCTCGTCGAAGAGCGCCGGTGCACAGCCCTGCTCGCGCGTGGGCGTGGCGATGCGGCGCAGCTCGCGCTGCAGCGTCCACAGCCGCAGCGTTTTGGAGCATGCCGTCACGACGTGATGCCTCTTGGAGTTAAACGCGCAGCAGCGCACGGGTTGAGAATGCCCAGCCAGCTGCCGCAGGTACAGAAGCGACGACCGCGTCAGCGACTGTTGCGTCATCTTGACGCGCCGCCTCTTCCGCGACGCGGCGAGCGACGAGGGCTCCGCCATGGTTCGACCAGACCGCGCCGTGCCGCGCCGCGCCGTGCCGCGCCGCGCCGCGCCGCGCCGCGCCTAGCGTCGAGGTCGAGATCGGGGTTGAGGTCGAGACCGTGGCCGTGGCCGCGGCCGTGGCCGTGGCCGTGGCCAGCGTAGCGGTCAGCGGCTGAGATGGCAGGGGTCACGGCGGCGGTGAGAGAGTAAGAAGAGAAAGTGACCGACGGATGATGCTGTGTGGCCACGGTGTCCCCGGCTCGTATCGCGGCCGCGCACATCTCCAACGGACCCTAATTATCCGGCGGTGATTTGCGCCGAAGTTCTGACGATGCACTGTCAGCGACACCATCGAGTAATTATTTCTAAGGCCACCAAAAGCTGGGCTTATTTGCCCTGCCTCGCACGGTCACATGCAGCGCCGATTTGCCGCGCCCAATTCGAGTTAGCGTAGACTGAAGCTTTGCTTTGATTCACTCTGTTGAGAGCTAGAGGTTCTCCTCGTAGAGGCGATCTTCAACGTCCTCGCTCTCGTCGTCCTCGGGCTCACTATCAGAGTCGAGGTCAGCATTCTCTGTAGAATCCTCGTCGAGCTCTTCGGAGAACTTCTTGATGAGGGGGTCGCGCGAGTCAATGATGCGCTTGATCGATGTCTTGCCTTCGGGTGTCGTAAGATGCTCGAACTCTCGGTCGAGCCGCTTCTTGACTTCCGGCAGATTTGTTCCTTTCGTGTACTGTCGGCCGACGTTGCCCTTGACGAGCGCCCAGACGAGCTCGATCGGCTGCAGGTCAGGGTAGTGCGGCGGTGTGAAGAGAATCTCGTGGCCTTCGGCCTCGGCGAGCTGCACGCACTCCATTTTCACATTGGCGTCCAGCCAGTCAGCCAGCAGGCGCTTTAGTTCCACCGCAGAGAGCTTCGAATCGTACACGACTCCGCGCTTGGCAAGCTCCGCCTGAAGCTGCGCTTTCTTCAGGGTGGAAGGCTTGGGCGTGTCAGGCGGCTTGCAACGGTGATAGGAAGCATTGTCCATGATGATCAGGGATGGCTCGTGCAGGTTCGCCAGGAGTTGGTCCTTCCACCATGCCATGAAGTTGGCACTGTTGAAGCTCTTGTGATAGTCGCCACTGTGTGCCTTCGCGTGCTGCGGACAGAACGTCCACACGGACCCTGGCACAAGACCAGCGGGGCCAGCGTCTGGGTCACGAGGGCTCGCATTCTGCACAGCAGCGACGATGCAGTAACGGCGCCCCTTGGGCGAGACTTTGTACTCGAGATCTTGCTCGTCGTTCGGGTCCCACACGGAGTTCTCGTGCCGATGGTAGTGCTCGTGGATGTAGGACTCGTCCAGGTAGACCTCCCGACGCTGCTCCGCTGCCGGAAGCGCGCGATTCTCCAGCAGCGTCCGGATGTATCGGTGTCTCGCGATGATGTGATCGTCCTTGACTGCCACCTGGCCGGTCCGTTTGCCGTGACGAAAGCCTGCGACAACCAAGTAGCGTTGTGTCGCGCGAGTGGCAGCTTGCCAGTCCTTCGCAGACGGAGTGCCGGTTGCAGCATCTCTCGCAATGTCCACGAATCCTTGCTCGATGAGGAAGTCTGTGACCTCGTTGCCCGTCACGCGTTCGTGCCTTGCGCGCTTCTCACGCACGAAATCACGCACGGCAAAGTTGACGCGCTTTGTCCTGGGCACGCGAGTCTGCTTCTGCGTGCGGTTGGCCGCCGGGACGGCCTCCATCTGCTGGCTCACCTGAGCCTCTTCGTTGCTCTGGACTGCATCGGACCACTTCTTCACGATCTTGGCAAGGGTTGAATGCGCAATGCCGAGCAGCGCCGCGGCCCGCTCCACAGCTTTGATAGGGAACTTGCGATTCTGCTTGGCCATGCGCTGGCGTGCGTCAAGCACGATGCCAAAGTAAACGTGGAGCGCTGCGAGAGACAGATCTCGCGTCAGAGGGCCTGTACCACGCAGCTCACGAATCCGCTTCATCTCCGCCTCGACGGCGTCCACGTCGTTGGTCAAGCGCGACTTCTTGCTGCTCTCATTGACCACTGCGGAAGTACTCTGCCGCTTTGGCCGCGTCGAGACTAGTCGGCGCGGGTGTGTACCTCGCTCATCGCCGCCGCCGCGCTGCTCTCCGCCATCGCGCCCGCGCGCGCGCCGCTGGTGATCTGGATGGCCGCGGGCAGTTCGCAACGATTCGGCCGAATGCGCAACCTAAAAAATTGGCCGAAAACGAGCTTTTGACTACTCGATGGTGTCGCATACTCCAAGGCACATCACGTACCAGGGAGCAGCAGTAGCATCAAGAGCAGCTGGCAAAAAAACAAAAACCTAAAGCCGGAGCTCGGAGATGATGATGAGCAAGCAAAGATGTGGTGCGGTAGGCCTGGAGCTGGAGGTACCAGGTAGCAAAGTAGCATTTTTGTACGCCGACCTGTCCAACTCTGAACTTAGCTAACTTAGATCTGGGAGGAGACCTTCGCTCAGGCCCGTGCGAACCACAGCAGCACCCTCTGGCACAAGGAACTAAAAAAAAAAGATCATCGATGAGGAAATCAAACAACAACAGGAACAGGATTGTCTTTCTCATTCGTGGTGAGTGGTGAGGAGAGCTTTTATAAGATGTGTGTGGGTGTGCGTCACGGCGCGTGCGGACGTGACTCGCGGCCCAAAGGAAAGAACGGGCGCGTCGACTGTGGTCAAAGCAGTGAGCGGCTGGAGGGAACTCGGGACGCGTGACAGACTAGTCGCGCTCAAACTGAACGTGTGGCGTAGGTTAGAATCAGTTCAAGCGCTGTCCTGCTTGAGCACGCTGAAGAGCGGCTTGTCATCAAGCTCGGACTCGGGCTTGCCTTCCCCGGCGGAGACCGGGACGACGGAGCCGCCAAAGCCGAAGCCCTTGATGCCAAAGCCCTGGGCGTGGCACTTGTGGCAGTAAGGGAAGTCGCCGTGGCCGCGCCACTCGCCCTGGCGCAGGACGACGGAGCAGGTGGAACAGCGGAAGCAGTTCGTGTGGTACTCCTTGCCGAGCGCCTTGACCTTCTCAGCGTAGCCAACGGTCTTGCCGCAGATGGTGCAGCGGGAGCCGCCGCCGAGGTTGGCGAACTTGGAGTTGTACTTGAACTTGGGCTTGTTCGCGCCGCTGCCGGCCGCGGTGCCGGCGCGCGGCGGAATGTCTTCGGCGTCGCCAGCGGCAGCGTCCTCGGCGTCCGCCTCCTCGGAGGGCGGCTCGGCGGCAGCGGAGGCGTCGGTCCAGGTGGTGTTGCGCACGGGCACGGGCGGCTCGTCGGCAGGCGCCCCGAAGAAGTCGTCGTCGTCGTCCGCGGCCGCGGTCTTCTTAGTGGTGCGGCCCGTGCTGCGCGTGGCGTCTGAAAAGGCATCGCGGTCCTCAGGCAGTGGCTGCGGGCCGGGGGAGTGGCCGTCGAACTTGAGCGCGACGGAGGTGGCCTTCTCGCGCACGCGGCGCTGGGTCTCCGTGACGCGCTTGGAGGCGCGCATGCTGCGGCGCGCCTTGCGCTCCTCCTCGGCGCGGCGCAGACGCGCGGTCTCGGCCTTGACGCGCGCGAGCTCCTCCTCGGCGGCGCGCGCGCGCTCGGCGGCCTCGCGCGCCTCGCGCAGGAGCTGCTCGCGCTCCTCGGCCTCGGCCTTCTCCTTGGCGGCGCGGCGCTCGAGCGAGGCGCGCTGCTTGGTGGCCTCCTTGAGCGCGCGCTGCGCATCCTTGCGCATGGCGGACCACCGCTTCTTCTCGGCCTTGGCGGCCTCGACGTCCTCCAGCTCCGTGCGCTCCACGTACGCGGACGGGAAGGTGCCCTCCCTGCCGTCCTTGAGGCGGCCGAGCCACCAGTCATCGCTCAGCTCGCGCAGCAGCGTCACCAGGTCGCCCTCGTGCAGCGGGATGTCGCCCTCGTTCACGCCCTCGTACTCGTACAGCGCGCGGCACACCGGGAAGCTATCGCCCACGCTGTCGCGCAGCTCCACGTAGTTGTACGGGAACGAGCCCACCACGCCCTTGGCGTCCGACCCGCGCCACCACCCGCTGTCGCTCATCTCGATCACGAGGATCACGTCGCCGGCCTTGAACCGCAGGTGGTCATCGCGCAGCGGCTCGAAGTCGAAGACCGCCACCGCGATCGTGCCCTCTTCCTCCGCCATGCTTCCGGCCGCGGCTGCTACTGCTGCTGCTGCTGCAGCTCCAGCTCCGGCTCCAGCTCCGTTTCCAGCTCCGCTGCGTCCAGCTGCCGCGCCGCGCTCCTCCGCTCCGCGCAGCGCAGCGCAGCCCTCGCGCGGGCCTGCGCCGAGCGAGGGAGTCGAGGCCCTGCCTGGCTGGCCGCCCAGCCGCCCGCGCCCGCCGCCCGCCGCCCGCGCGCTCGCTCGCTCGCTCGCTCGCCCGCCGGCCGCTCGCGCCGCTCCGCCGCGCGCCGCCGCCGCCGCCGCTCGCCCTCTCGCGCTCTGCCGCGCGCGCGCCCGCCGCCCCGCGCGCGTCGGGCTCGGCGCGCCTGGACCCGCGGCGCGCGCGTGCTCCGCCGGCGCGGCGCCACTTGCGGCGCGCGCCGCAAGTCGGGCTCGCGGCGCGCGCAAGTGGCGCCCGCGCCTCTGCAAGTGGCGCCCGGCCGACGCCGCACTTGCGGAGCTGAGCCGGCGACCGCGCACGTGTGTGCGCGCGCGTGGGGTCAGCCGCGTTCCCCCACGCGCGTTCCGCCGCGTGCTTTCTTTCGCTTTCTTTCGCTTTCTTTCGCGTGCCTGCAGTGCGGCTCTCACTGTCAACTGGTCTTCAACTTGCTGAAGAAGACTTCAAGTTGACGTTGAGAGGCGCCTCGGCTCGCACTGCAGCCGTGCATTGTGCGCTGCTGGCAGTGGAGCCTGCCATCACCACGCTCCACTGGCTCCAGCCGTGTTCATGCTGCTGTGCAGAGGAGCGGCCAGCGCCCGGCGCCGTCGTGTCGTGTCGTGGCGAAGGACGAGGACTCGGGCGACGTCCGCATCGCATTCGAGTTCTGCGGGCTCGGGCTGCGGCTGCCAGGGCTTGACCACTACGGCCCGCCAACGGCGGCAGGCTGCCCGGCCGCGAGTCGCGGCGGCGCGGCGCCGCTCTTGGCCGCGGCGGTCAGGCCGGCCTGCGCGCGCATGTTTGTTAGTACTTGATGGCCATGGGCAGCCTGAGGGGCATCTGATTAGTAAGTTAGGTATCCGAGCACGAGCTGCACGCGGCGCCGCACCGCACAGCGACGCCCGCGTCGCGAGCTGGCCGCCTTCCTCGTCATCACAGATTCGTAGGCTACCGTAGCCAGTCCTCCAGTGTGATCGAGAGAAACATGCCGCATGCGGCATGCGCACGTGCGGCGGCCGACGCGCTCATCGATCAACCATACCGTCGAATACTGTCGGATGTCGGATACCGCCTCCCGTTGCGTTCCGCAGCCCAGCGTCAGCGTCTGTTGTTGCAAATGCATCCCGCTGGCTTTCAGCTGCCAAAAGGAAGTATCACCATCGCTGCCGCGCGCCTGTGGTTATTGCGTCGACCCAGCGCACACGTCTGCAATGCCTCTGCATCATGAACTCCAGCGCGCGCAGCCCGGCGCCCATGGCCAGCCACAGCTCGCTCGCAGCTCGCTCGCTCGCTCGCTCGCTCGCTCGCTCGCGCCCCGGACTCGGACTCGGACTCGGAGGCCAGCCGCTCTCCACTTTTGGCGTGCCGTACCGCGCGGGCTGGACCCCGCCGTTCACGCGCTGGGCCGGCGCCTTACGCGCGCGGGCGGCGGCCGCGGGCCCGAGGCGCGCGTTAAGGCGGCCCCGTGCACACGCGCCGGCGCGCGCGCGCGAGTTACGCCGAGGCGGCGGCAGACGGCGCGTAGAGCCCGATCAGCGGCCGGTCGAGCGCGCCCGCGGCGCGAGCGGCGGCCCCCGCCCCCCCCGCGCGCGCCCCGCTCCTCTCGCGCCCGCGCGCACGCCCGCAGGCCCGCACGCCCCCGCGAGCGGCCAGGATGGCGAAGGCGGATGTGGACGCGGTCGTCTTGACCGAGGCGGAGACGGAGCGCGACCGCGAGGAGCGCGTGTCGTGGCTGTACTGCCTGGTGTTCCCGGCGACCGAGGGCAAGCGCAAGGAGGCGCAGGATGAGGCGCGCGAGGCGCTGCTGGACGACCTGGCGGCCGCCAAGCTGGTGACCATGCTCTTCTACAGCAGCACCAAGCGGCAGATCTTCTGCAAGGTGGGCGCCACGGACGACCGCCTGCTCAAGGAGGCCGACATCCAACAGTACAAGCTCAAGCTGGACAAGGACAACATCAAGGCCATCGCCGAGAGCAAGGTTGACGAGGCGCTCTACGGCCGCGGCCCGCTGTACCTGGACTACCCGTTCCCAGAGAACGTGGACGTGCCGCACGAGTTCAAGTACAAGTCGCGCCTGGACGGGACCTGGCACCCGATGGACCAGAACGAGGTGGCCAAGTACATCAGGCAGAACACGAAGCTGTCGCCGTGGGAGGATCTCCACGTGCGCTACAACGACGCCTGGGAGCACCGCATCCTGAAGGACCACGGCCGGCAGGTGTACAAGACGTACAGCGATGGCACCATCCTGCGCCCGGCGGACCGCATCAAGCTTCTGGGCAAGGTGCTGACGCGCTCCAAGATGAAGGACCCGGAGCATGGTCTCTGCGGCGCGCAGCTCGACACCAAGAAGCTCATCTACAAGAAGGAGATGCTGGCGGCCTACCCTCTGCAGCTGGGCACGGCGCGCGAGCAGTCCAAGGAGATGACGCCCGACAAGCTCTTCGAGGAGTGGAACAGCACGCGTCGACTGCCGTGGCACCAGCCGCTCGACGAGATCCGCGACTACGCCGGCGAGAAGGTGGCGCTCTACTTCGCCTTCCTCGGCCACTACACCAAGTGGCTCGTGCCGCCGGCCGTCATTGGCACGGTCATCTTCGTCCACCAGCTCATCCAGCTGTACGCGCAGTCTGGCGGCTGGGACCTCATCGGCTCTGGCAACGCCGCCATTGTGGTCTCGTACGAGAATGTCACGCTCATCGACAACTACACCTACACGCAGACCGTGTACACGACGGAGCTGTACACGCAGGTGGCCGAGGCGCCCGTCTTCGCGCTCTTCATCTCGCTCTGGGCGTCCATGCTGATCGAGTTCTGGAAGCGCAAGGAGGCCCGCTTCGCGCTCAAGTGGGGCACCAGCGACGTCGAGGCTGAGACTGGCAACCGCGTGCAGTTTCAGGCCACCCACATCATCCCGAGCCCCGAGGACGGCGAGCCCATCGAGTACTACTCGCGCTTCGACCTCATGCGCAAGCTCACGGTTTCCGCCTCGGTCATTGCCGTCTCCATCATCGTCGTCATCGCCGCCATCGTCGGCATCCTCGTGCTCAAGGTCTTCGTGTCGGCCCCGGAGTTCTCCGCCAGCTGGCTTCCGGCTGAGGCCGCGCCTCAGGTTGCCCTTGTCGTCAACGCCGTCGTCATTCTTCTGCTTGGCAACGTCTACAAGGGCGTGGCTCGCAACCTGACCAACTGGGAGAACTGGCGCACCAACATCCAGTGGGAGGACGCGCTCATCACCAAGACCTTCATCTTCTCCTTTGTCAACTCCTACGCCACCCTCACCTATTTCGCCTTCATCAAGAGCGGCCGCGATATCCTCGGCGTCACGCAGCTCTGCGTTGCCGAGGCCGAGGAGCTTCTCGTCACCAACGAGGCCGACAAAGAGCTCATCATCAACGCCGACGCCTGCTACGGCTCTCTCGCGTACTCGCTCTTTATCATCTTCGGCACCCAGATCGTCGTGGGCAACATCCAGGAGGTCGGCATCCCATTCATCATGGCCAAGGTCAAGGCCATCCTCGACATTCGCGCGCACGCCAAGGCCATCGCCAAGAAGGCCAACGATGCCGCCAAGGACATTCAGGTTGGCATCGATGACATGGGCGCCGCCCTCGGCGTGCGTCGCGACACCGAGGAGGAGGCCGATGAGGAGAAGGTCATGGAGCCGGATCTTGAGGACGCCAACGTGCGCCAGCGCATGAAGTCGCCCGTCGAGCACCAGTTCTACCTCAAGTTTTACGAGTCTCCCTTCGACGACTACCTCGAGCTCGCCATCCAGTTCGGTTACGTCTCCCTCTTCGTTGCGGCCTTTCCCATCGCGCCGCTCCTCGCCCTCATCAACAACTTCATCGAGGTCCGCGTCGATTCCTACAAGGTCTGCATCCTCTCGCGCCGCCCGGCGCTCGAGGAGGCCCAGGACATCGGTACCTGGCGCAAGATCTTCCAGATCATGGGCTTCATCGCCGTTCTCTCCAACGCCAGTGTCATCCTCTATTCCTCCAACGTGATCCCCGAGGATGTCGTCGGCGGTGACGTTCGCGTTTGGCTTTGGGTGGTCTTCGTGGCCACCGTGCTCGTGCTCAAGTGGCTCATTGACTACCTCGTCGCCGACGTGCCGCAGGACGTGCGCATCCAGCTCGCCCGTCAGGACTTCATCATCCGCAAGGTCTTCAACCTCGAGCGCGACGACGAGGCGCTCGACGACGAGGAGAAGAAGCGCCTCTCGCGCCGCTACTCGGTCTCCCGCACCATCGACGACGTCGACCCCTTCATTCTCGAGCTGGCCTCCCGCACCGCGGACCTCATGAAGACCTCCATGGGCGACAACTGGACCTGGGAGGAGATCTTCGCCGAGGCCGATGCCAACCACAACGGCACCCTCTCGCTCAAGGAGCTCAAGAAGGCTCTTCTCGCCACCCCGCTCGGCGAGCACCTCTCCAAGTACGAGCTCGGCATCCTGGTCAACTCCCTCGACGTCGACGGTGACGGCACCATTACCAAGGCCGAGTTTCGCCGTTTCCTCAACCTCTAAGGTCCTCTCTATCTGTGTGTGTCTCTCTCTTTCTCTCTCTCTCTCAACCCAAGATTTTTTTTCCGATTCAAGAACTCGCCACAACCCTGGCCAGCGGGCCGTGTTGTCTTGGACGTGTGACTGCATGGCTTCTGACGACAGAGGTGCTGTCACCACAATCTCTCTTTTTCACTTTCTCTTGCGGTTCATGGGTTTCGCTTAGCAAAGTATGACGGAGTTCCCGTGAAGGCAGTCGCCAGCTCGCGCGTAATCGCTTGGCGAGCATGTTGTACAGCAAGTGCAGCTCTGTAGAGTCGGCCAAGCGCACGCCTGCCTCGCCTAGCTCGCCCGTAAAGAGATCGACCACCACGTCGAGCAAGACGCTACTTCTGACTATGCGGGCCTTTGCCCGCCCGCATCTCCGCCGGGCGGGCAAAGGCCCGCATACCCACTGGCATAAGTGCTCGGGAATCAAACAGTGACTCGATGGCGCGAAGTCGTAGCGGTTCTTTCTCAGGTGCTGCGCTCGGCCGAGCTGTGATCTGTAAGCTGCCATCGCGGACCTCAACAAGCCGCCTGGCCCCAGCAATTCCGAGTCCAGAGTTCAAGAGCACAGACGTTGAACCTGATCCTTCTGGAGCGAGCCGAATGGTCGCACAACCGCAATGGCTTCGTTGAAGCGGAACTCTTGTGAGGTGCAGGGGATGGAGAGGCTATCCAGAGTAAGTAGAGATGCTGAGCTGTCACAAAAACAGCTTTGTATGGCGTCAAGGCGCAATACGTATGAGGTCCGAACGTCAAACCCGATCGCCGCGGAACGAAGTGGTCTCGAGTCGATGTCGCTGGCCATGGCGAGCCAATCATTTCAGACGTAGGCCTTGAGGTGCGCAGGGATTGTTAGCTGAGGTGACTTGCGAGTCAACGCGGAGCCTCGCTTGACACAATCAAGTGTTGGGAGATATGTAGCAACCTCCTAGCTTGGAACAGGTTGCTTGGTGAGAGCCATGGGCTCCCACACTTTGTATCGCAGCAAGGAATTTGGCTCGCCTCAAAAGCGCGGAAGTCAGAGAGCTTGTGAACGTGCAATGTGACCCCAAGCAGTCGTGTGAAAATCAGGGACAAAAGCCAAGCTCGGCGATGGCCTGCGGCAGGCCGGAGAGCCCATTCGCGGAGGTTGGAGAGTTTGTGAACGTGCGTCGTAATAATCCCAGGCAGACGGTGAGGAGCGACTTGTCGCAGAGATCCGCAGACAGTTGTCCAAAGAACAAACGCAGCGCTTCCGAAGAATCAGCGCCAGTTTCGACCAAATCAACGGGTAGTCTACAGGAAACAGCGAGTTGCGCAGGTGGTGCAAACTTCAATTAGTAGATCATGCCTGCGCGAGTGCTTGGGCTACCCAGCTGAAGGGAGCCAAGCCACTGCTGTGGAATGCAGCCGCGGGGCGCTGCGGGTGCGAGGCTTCGAGGCTGAGGCGGGCGCTGCAGCGCTTAAGGGCAGTTCTGACCAAGAAGAGCAAATTTTGCAGCGATGTGTCAAGACCAGTGCTTCACTAAAGTTTGCGATACCGTCTGACTCTGACTCTCACTGACTCAGGCTGTACGATCACGGCGCGCGCGCGAGTGCCGATGTCCGCTTCGGCATGCCGAAGCCTGCCCCACCCGACCCCCCTTCCGCGGCCTTCCAAGCTAGTCATTTTGACGACAACAATGCCAACATGGCCGGGTTCTACGGTCCGAGTCACCCACCGCCGCATTCAACTACCGAGCAACCCCAGATTCCAGCGCAAAAGAGCGCCGAAATGAATTTGGGACGTACCAACACTCCGTTTTGGACGAGTATGGCTCAGCTACTACCTACAGCCTACAGAGTTTGGCCTCAGCTTAGAGTCAGCTACAGACCCTAAGTAGTAGCTAGCTAGCTACTAGTCACTTAAAAGAGTAACGTTAATGAGTGGCCATCGGCAGGCTGCCCCCCCAGCTCGCAGTCAAACCTTCCAAAAGGGAACACTGGGAATTGAGCTTTAGCACGCCTTGGCACGTTTGCCAAATTGCCAGTGGCTGCGTGGCACTTTCAGTTGAAGCGGACGTTCTCACTCTGAGGGCAACTTTATCGCGCGCATCAAAACCTTTTTTTCTTCCAACTCCGCTCCTCCGCTTCCGCGTGGGCACCCCTGACTACGGCAAGATGGGATTCCACGCATCTATTTGACGGCACTCGCGCGCGCTGCAGTCATCAGTGATCATACAGCCCAACTTGAAGTTGGCGCAGTGAACTTGAAGGCACGGCCGACTGCAGCTGAGCTCAGGCCGGTTTGTGCACCCGAGGACACAGTCAGGGTATCGCCTCCGGACACGCAGCCCATGCACACGCGCGCCGGGCGCTCGCGCGCGAGCTACGCCGGCCAGGACGCCGCGTAGAGCCCGATCAGCGGCCGGTCGAAGCGCGGCTTTCGGTTCGAGCGGGGTAGCCCGCGGGGTACCCCGTCCCGGCGCTCCCGCGCGCGTCCCGCGCGCGTCCCGCGCGTACCCACGCGCTCCCCCCACGCTCCTCGTTCCTCTCGCGCCCGCGCGCACGCCCGCAGGCCCGCACGCCCCCGCGAGCGGCCAGGATGGCGAAGACGGATGTGGACGCGATCATGACCGAGGCGGAGACGGAGCGCGACCGCGAGGAGCGCGTGTCGTGGCTGTACTGCCTGGTGTTCCCGGCGACCGAGGGCAAGCGCAAGGAGGCGCAGGATGAGGCGCGCGAGGCGCTGCTGGACGACCTGGCGGCCGCCAAGCTGGTGACCATGCTCTTCTACAGCAGCACCAAGCGGCAGATCTTCTGCAAGGTGGGCGCCACGGACGACCGCCTGCTCAAGGAGGCCGACATCCAGCAGTACAAGCTCAAGCTGGACAAGGCCAACATCAAGGCCATCGCCGAGAGCAAGGACGACGAGGAGCGCTACGGCCGCGGCCCGCTGTACCTGGACTACCCGTTCCCAGAGAACGTGGACATGCCGCACGAGTTCAAGTACAAGTCGCGCCTGGACGGGACCTGGCACCCGTTGGACCAGAACGAGGTGGCCAAGTACATCAGGCAGAACACGAAGCTGTCGCCGTGGGAGGATCTCCACGTGCGCTACAACGACTTCTGGGAGCACCGCATCCTGAAGGACCACGGCCGGCAGGTGTACAAGACGTACAGCGATGGCACCATCCTGCGCCCAGCGGACCGCATCAAGCTTCTGGGCAAGGTGCTGACGCGCTCCAAGATGAAGGACCCGGAGCATGGTCTCTGCGGCGCGCATCTCGACACCAAGAAGCTCATCTACAAGAAGGAGCTGCTGGCGGCCTACCCTCTGCAGCTGGGCACGGCGCGCGAGCAGTCCAAGGAGATGACTCCCGACAAGCTCTTCGAGGAGTGGAACAGCAAGCGTCGACTGCCGTGGCACCAGCCGCTCGACGAGATCCGCGACTACGCCGGCGAGAAGGTGGCGTTCTACTTCGCCTTCCTCGGCCACTACACCAAGTGGCTCGTGCCGCCGGCCGTCATTGGCACGGGCATCTTCATCCATCAGCTCAAGCAGCTGCACGCACAGACCGGCAGCTGGGACTTCATGGGCTCTGGCAACGCCGCCATTGTGATCTCGTACGAAAACGTCACGCTCATCGACAACTTCACCTACACGCAGATCGTCTACGAGACGAAGCTGTACACGCAAGTGGACGAGGCGCCCGTCTTCGCGGTCTTCATCGCGCTTTGGGCATCCATGCTCATGGTGTTCTGGAAGCGCAAGGAAGCCCGCTTCGCGCTTAGGTGGGGCACCAGCGACTTCGAGGCCGAGACTGGCAACCGCGTACAGTTTAAGGCCACCCACATCATTCCGAGCCCCGAGGACGGCGAGCCCATCGAGTACTACTCGCGCTTCGACCTCATGCGGAAGCTCGCGGTCTCCGCCTCGATCGTTGCTGTCTCCCTCGTCGTGGTTTTCGCCGCCATCGTTGGCAATCTTGTACTCAAGGTCTTTGTGTCGGCTCCTGAGTTTACCGCCGACTGGCTGCCGGCCGAGACCGCGCCCCAGGTCGCTCTCACCGTCAACGCCGTGCTCATCCTTCTGCTCGGCAATGTCTACAAGGGCGTGGCGCGCAACCTGACCAACTGGGAGAACTGGCGCACCAACATCCAGTGGGAGGACGCGCTCATCACCAAGACCTTCATCTTCTCCTTTGTCAACTCCTACGCCACCCTCACCTATTTCGCCTTCATCAAGAGCGGCCGCGACATCCTCGGCGTCACGCAGCTCTGCGTCGCCGAGGCCGAGGAGCTTCTCACCACGAACGCGGCCGACAAGGATCTCATCATCAACGCCGACGCCTGCTACGGCTCGCTCGCGTACTCGCTCTTTATCATCTTCGGCACCCAGATCGTCGTGGGCAACATCCAGGAGGTCGGCATGCTCTTTATCAAAACTCGGGTCAAGCCCATCCTCGACATTCGCGCGCACGCCAGGGCCCTCGCCAAGAAGGCCAACAAGGACACTCAGATTGACATCGACGACATGGGCGCCGCCCTCGGCACGCGTCGCGACGCCGATGAGGAGGCCGATGAGGAGAAGATCATGGAGCCGGATCTTGAGGACGCCAACGTGCGCCAGCGCATGAAGTCGCCCGCCGAGCACCAGTTCTACCTCAAGTTCTACGAGTCTCCTTTCGACGACTACCTCGAGCTTGCCATCCAGTTCGGCTACGTCTCCCTCTTCGTCGCGGCCTTCCCCCTCGCGCCGCTTCTCGCACTCGTCAGCAACTTCATCGAGGTCCGCGTGGATTCATACAAGGTCTGTATCTTCTCGCGGCGCCCAGCGCTCGAGGATGCACAGAACATTGGCACATGGAGAAAGATCTTTCAGATCATGGGCTTCATCGCCGTGCTCTCCAATGCGGGTGTCATCCTCTATTCCTCCAACCTCATCCCCGAAGATGTCGTCGGCGGGGACGCTCGCCCTTGGCTCTGGATGATCTCTGTTGCAGTCGTGCTCGTGCTCAAGTGGCTAATCGAGTACCTCGTCGCCGACGTTCCGCAGGACGTGCGCATCCAGCTCGCCCGTCAGGACTTCATCCTCCGCAAGGTCTTCAACCTCGAGCGCGACGACGTGGCGCTCGACGACGAGGAGAAGCGCCTCTCGCGCCGCTACGCGGTCTCCCGCACCATCGACGACGTCGACCCCTTCATTCTCGAGCTGGCCTCCCGCACCGCGGACCTCATGAAGACCTCCATGGGCGAAAACTGGACCTGGGAGGAGATGTTCGCCAAGGCCGATGCCGACCACAACGGCACCCTCTCGCTCAAGGAGCTCAAGAAGGCTCTTCTCGCCACCCCGCTCGGCGAGCACCTCTCCAAGTACGAGCTCGGTATCCTGGTCAGCTCTATTGACGTTGACGGCGACGGCACCATTACCAAGGCCGAGTTCCGCCGTTTCCTCAACCTCTAAGGTCCTCTCTCTCTCTCTCTCTCTCTCTCTCTCTCTCTCTCTCTCTCAACCCAAGATTTTTTTTCCGATTCAAGAACTCGCCACAACCCCGGCCAGCGGGCCGTCACGGTCACGGTGGCGACTTGAAGTTGGATTTGAAGTTGAACTATTGAAGTCACCTTTAACCTCGCTGAGTCGCTGTCAACACGGACTCAACCTTGTGACTGCCAGTGAGGGACTCGGACTTCAAGTTCACTTGACCACGGCGACGACTCGGACGGTCTTCACTGCAGCCTGACCAGCGCCGCAGCGACCGTGACGATGCAGACTTGCTGGTCGCCTCGGCTGCCCGCTAGCCAACCCGTAGACTCTGGCGCCGGGCTGGATAGCTGGCGGCCGCCACGGCCCGCCCGGCCACTGCAGCGCCCACGCCTGGCCCGCAGCAGTCTGTACACGCGCTGCACGCGCTGACCATGGCGCGCGCCATCCGCGCCAAGAGAGCCCGGCGCCGAGAGAGGGAATTGCAGAGCGAGTGAAGCCCCTTCGTCCACCGCCACTGCGCGCGGCGCGGTGCGGTGCGGCGTGGTCGCCCGAGCGGGCGGTCGCTTGTGCGGCGCGGCGCGGCGCGGCGCCTCGAGGCCCCTTCACAACCAGGCCAGGCCAGCCGCCGGCGCTCCATGTGGACGTGGCTGGCCAGCCTTTCCTCGCTCGAGCAGGTCATCGCGACCAAGGCCATGGGCAGCCTCTTCAGCGGGGCGGAGCCCGAGGCCGAGGAGGAGGCCGACCGCGACCGCGAGGAGCGCGTGTCGTGGCTGTACTGCCTGGTGTTCCCGGCGATCGAGGGCGAGCTCAAGGAGGCGCAGGATGAGGCGCGCGAGGCGCTGCTGGACGACCTGGCGGCCGCCGGCCTGGTGACCATGCTCTTCTACAGCAGTACCAAGCGGCAGATCTTCTGCAAGGTGGGCGCCACGGACGACCGCCTGCTCAAGGAGGCCGACATCCAGCAGTACAAGCTCAAGCTGGACAAGGACAACATCAAGACCATCGCCGAAACCAGGGTGGCAGAGCGCGGCCCGCTTTACCTGGACTACCCGTTCCCGGAGAGCGTGGACATCCCGCACGAGTTCAAGCACAAGTCGCGCCAGGACGGGACTTGGCGCTCCATGAGCCAGACCGAGGTCGCTGCCTTCATTCATCAGTACACCAAGCTATCGCCGTGGCAGGACCTCCACGTGCGCTACAGCGACGCCTGGGAGAAGCGCTTCCTCAGGGACCAGGGCCTGCAAGTGTACAAGACGTACAACGATGACACCATCCTGCGCCCGGCGGACCGTATCAAGCTGCTCGGCAAAGTGCTGACGCGCTCCAAGCACAAGGACCCCAAGCACCATCTGTGCGGCGCGGAGCTCGACACCAAGAAGCTCATCTACAAAAAGGAGATGCTGGCGGCCTACCCCCTGCAGCTGGGCACGGCGCGCGAGCAGTCCAAGGAGATGACGCCCGACAAGCTTTTCGAGGAGTGGAACAGCGCGCGTCGCTTCCCGTGGGACCAGCCGCTCGACGAGATCCGCGACTACGCCGGCGAGAAGGTGGCGCTCTACTTCGCCTTTCTCGGTTTCTATACCAAGTGGCTCGTGGCGCCAGCCCTTATCGGCACGATCATCTTCCTCCACCAGCTCATCCAGCTGCACGCGCAGTCCGGCGGCTGGGACCTCGTCGGCTCTGGCAATGCCGCCGTCGTGGTCTCGTACGAGAACGTCACGCTCATCGACAACTACACCTACACGCAGACCGTGTACACGACGGAGCTGTACACGCAGGTGGCCGAGGCGCCCGTCTTCGCGCTCTTCATCTCGCTCTGGGCGTCCATGCTGATCGAGTTCTGGAAGCGCAAGGAGGCCCGCTTCGCGCTCAAGTGGGGCACCAGCGACTTCGAGGCCGAGACCGGCAACCGCGTGCAGTTCCACGCCACCCACGTCATCCCGGATCCCGTGACTGGCGAGCCCATCGAGTACTACTCGCGCTTCGACCTCATGCGCAAGCTCACGATTTCCGCCTCGATCATTGCTGTCTCCATCATCGTGGTCATCGCCGCCATCGTCGGCATCCTCGTGCTCAAGGTCTTCGTGTCGGCACCCGACTTCTCTGCCGGCTGGCTGCCAGCCTCGGCCGCGCCCCAGGTCGCCCTTGTCGTCAACGCCGTCGTCATTCTTATCCTCGGTAACGTCTACAAGGTCGTGGCGCGCGGCCTGACCAACTGGGAGAACTGGCGCACCAACATCCAGTGGGAGGACGCGCTCATCACCAAGACCTTCATCTTCTCCTTTGTCAACTCCTACGCCACCCTCACCTATTTCGCCTTCATCAAGAGCGGCCGTGACATCCTCGGCGTCACGCAGCTCTGCGTCGCCGAGGCCGAGGAGCTTCTCACCACCAACGAGGCCGACAAGGAGCTCATCATCAACGCCGACGCCTGCTACGGCTCGCTCGCGTACTCGCTCTTTATCATCTTCGGCACCCAGATCGTCGTGGGCAACATCCAGGAGGTCGGCATCCCCTTCATCATGGCCAAGGTCAAGGCCATCCTCGACATTCGCGCGCACGCCAAGGCCATCGCCAAGAAGGCCAACGAGGCCGCCAACGATATCCAGGGCGGCCTTGACGACATGGGAACCGCCCTCGGTGTGCGTCGCGACGCCGAGAAAGGGGCCGGGGGGAAGAAGCTGGAGCCTGACCTCGAGAATGCCAATGTGCGCCAGCGCATGAAGTCGCCCGTCGAGCACCAGTTCTACCTCAAGTTCTACGAGTCTCCCTTCGACGACTATCTCGAGCTTGCCATCCAGTTCGGTTACGTCTCACTCTTCGTCGCGGCCTTCCCCATCGCGCCGCTCCTCGCGCTCATCAACAACTTCATTGAGGTCCACGTGGATTCCTACAAGGTCTGCATCCTCTCGCGCCGCCCGGCGCTCGAGGAGGCCCAGGACATCGGTACCTGGCGCAAGATCTTTCAGATCATGGGTTTCATCGCCGTGCTTTCCAACGCCGCCGTCATCCTCTTCTCTTCCTCCATCATCTCAGAGGAGACTGCCAGCGGAGGCACCCGGGTTTGGCTCTGGGTGATCTTCGTGGCCGTCGTGCTCGTGCTCAAGTGGCTCATCGACTACCTCGTCCCCGACGTGCCGCAGGACGTGCGCATCCAGCTCGCCCGTCAGGAGTTCATCATCCGCAAGGTTTTCAACCTTGAGCGCGACGACGAGGCGCTCGACGAGGACGACAAGAAGCGCCTCTCGCGCCGCTACTCGGTCTCCCGCTCTATCGACAACGTCGACCCTTACGTCCTTGAGCTCGCCGCGCGCACCGCTGACCTCATGATGACCGCAATGGGCGACAACTGGACCTGGGAGGACATCTTTGCCGAGGCTGACGGCAACCACAACGACACCCTCTCACTAAAGGAGCTGAAAAAGGCCCTCCTTGCAACACCGCTCGGCGAGCACCTCTCCAAGTACGAACTCGGCATCCTTGTCAGCTCACTCGACGTCGACGGCGACGGCGTCATCACCAAGGCCGAATTCAGTCGCTTTCTCGGTCTCTCTCCTTCCTTGTCACCGAGGACATCATTGTGATGTTGGAGGATAGCGTCTCGTGTACCTGGTAGGCCGCCTCGTACACAACGTCTGCCTCTATCAGCGGGAGCAGAACGACCACGGCTGCGGCGTCTCCGTGGTAGGTCACATCTGATCATTATCCGAACACAAGCGTGACCTCATCGAAAGGCCTTAGCGTTAGAATAGACTGTCCAGCAGCGTCGTCTACAATTTTGTCTCCGTCGTTTGCTCAAACGGATTCTCCCGTTTTGCGTGCTTGACGCTGTGTCTGCCCATTTCGTGCTTGCAGGCCACATGCACGGCTCGTGCTCCTCTGGCGTTTTTCGATCACGTCCTGTCTGTGTCTGTGCCATTCTTCTTCTCGCGTGGCGGCTCTCAGGGCCAGGGAAGCTTGCTTCAAGCAAAAGGCGAAGGGTGGCGCCCAGTGTCGGGTGCTAGCGCACAAAGTCAGCAGCTTCCAGGATGTTCATGTCGGTCCGGTCGTCCATCATGATCACGCCGATTCAAGGACTCGGGCACTGCACGCAAGCTTGGACCACCAGGTGGTACCAAGTGTCACAAACTCCCATCCGAAGGGAAAGCGCCGCAAAGATGCACCGCATTGCCCTTGCTTTGGTTGAAAAACAAAAGCATGCGACAAGACCTCGCACGATCGAACCTTGGAAGCAAAGGCCAAAAATGAGTTTTGTAGTTGAGCTGGACTTGCTGCGGCTGACTCTCAGCCGTGATCGTCGACGGCCTGGGCGGTGACTACCTGTGAGTCAGCGCGCCACCTGTAGGCTAGGCTAATTACTTTTTTTTGTGTGTGTTTGTGTTGTTGTTGGTTTTTTTTGGATTCCACGGCGTGCTCACGCACCCCCACATCAGTGATCCTGGCTCCACTTGATGGTCTTGAGGTCAATACCCTCCTGAACCATCTCCCAGAGCGGCGACATCTCGCGAAGGCGGTTGACGTGCTTGACGCAGAGCTCGACGGCAAGGTCGACCTCGGCCTCGGTGGTGAAGCGGCCAAGGCCGAAGCGGATGGAGGTGTGCGCGAGCTCCTCGTCGACGCCAATTGCGCGCAGCACGTAGGACGGCTCGAGCGAGGCGGAGGTGCAGGCGGAGCCAGAGGAGACGGCGATGTTCTTGAGCGCCATGAGCAGCGACTCGCCCTCCACAAAGGCAAAGGAAAGGTTGAGGTTACCCGGGTAGCGGTGCTCCTTGTCGCCGTTGAGCACAACCTGGTCGAGCTGCGAGGTGATGCCGTTGTAGAGGCGGTCGCTGAGGTGACGCACCCAGCGCTCGTCGTTCTCCATCTCCTCCATGGCGACGCGCGCCGCGGCGCCGAGGCCGACGCAGAGCGGGGCCGCCAGCGTGCCGCTGCGCAGGCCGCGCTCCTGGCCGCCGCCGCTGATGATGGGCTCGAGGCGCACGCGAGGACGCCGGCGCACGTAGAGCGCGCCGACGCCCTTGGGCCCGTAAATCTTGTGGCCCGAGATGGAGAGCAAATCGATCTTGAGGTCGTCCACGTCGACGGGCATCTTACCGAACATCTGCGCGGCGTCGCAGTGGAAGAAGGTCTTGTTGGCGCGGCAGATCTCGCCAATCTCCTTGAGCGGCTGCACGACGCCGATCTCGTTGTTGACGCCCATCACCGACACGATGGAGGTCTCGGGCCGGATCACGTCCTTGAGCACGTTCGGGTCCACCAGGCCGTTCTCCTGCACCGGCAGGTAGGTCACCTCGAAGCCCTCCGTCTCCAGCACGCGGCACGAGTCCAGCACGCACTTGTGCTCGGTCTGCGTCGTGATGATGTGGTTCTTGCGCTTGCGGTAAAAGTGCGCCACTCCCTTGATGGCCAGGTTGTTCGACTCCGTCGCGCCCGACGTAAAGATGATCTCCTTGGCCGTGGCGCCGATCACCTTGGCCACGTCGGCGCGCGCCTCCTCCACGGCCTGCTCCGCCAGCCAGCCGAACTCGTGCGTGCGCGAGTGCGGGTTGCCGTAGTTGTCCGACATGAACGGCATCATCGCGTCCGCCACGCGCGGGTCCATGGGCGTGGTCGCCTGCATGTCCAGGTACGCCGGCCTGCCCTCCATGGCCTGTCCCTTGATCGAGAACTTCGCGTCATCCAGCACCGCCGCGGGCGAGCTGGCCGCCGCCACCGAGGTCGCCAGCCCGCGCGCGCCTGCGCCGCGCCACGCGGCGCCGCCCGCGCGCCACGCCGCTGCCGCCGCCGCGCTCAGCGTCGCCGCCATCCTCTCCGCGTTCACGCGCGCCAGCCGCCGCGCCCGCTTCCCTTTTTTTTTTTCAAAAAAAACTCTACCTCGCCTCGCCGCGCCGCGCCGCGCCGCCCGCCTCCTCGCCTCGCTGCGCCTCGCTCCGCCTGCCCGCGCGCGCTCGACTCCGGTCTGCCGCGCGCTCGCCCGCCCGCTCGCCTCGCCTCGCCTCGCCTCGCCGCCGCCGCTGCTCCACTTGCGCGCCGCCGCGCACTGCGCCATCGCCGCATTCTCCCCTTTCCGCGCCGGCCTCCACTTGCGATTCTGCCCTTTCGGCGCCGGAAACAATGCAGGCATGTTCCCGCCGTCGCGCCCGGATCCTCGGCGCAGCCTGAGCGCGCCTCCGAGGCGGGCTGCGCGCGTTCGAAAGCCTCCCGCCGCGCGGCGGGCCAGGGCCTGCGTCGCCGCCTCGCCTCGCCTCGCCTCGCGCGGCGGCTCGCGCGGCGGCTCGCGCGGCGCCTGAGGCGGCGCTCGCAGGTCGCGTTCCTGCGCCGCTCGTGGTTAGTTTGATCGTGGCCACAGGCTGCGGCCAGGGCAGACGCAGCGCGGCGCGAGCGCGACTTCAGCCGCCGCGCGCGCCGCCGCGGCCGCGCCCGGGCCGCGCCGCCGCGCCCGGCGCGCCGCGCCGCGCCGCTCGTACGCGGCGGCCGCGGCGGCCGTCGGCGCCGCGCCGAGGGCGGCGGGCTCGGAGCGGAGGCCGCCGTGGGCGCGGTGTCCGCGGCGTCCGCGACGGTCCGGAACGGTTCCGGACGCCGGTCCTAAACGCGATTTTTGCCGCGAGGCTCGCCGCGATCAAATTCAAACGACCGCGGTCGTTGGGCGCGGCGCGCGGGGCGGCGGCGCGGGCGCGGGCGCGGGCGGCGGCCGGGGCGCAGCGGCGCGGCGCGGCGCGGCGCGGCGCAGCGCGCCAGGATGGACCACATGCAGCAGCTGCTGGAGGCGCAGCGCGTGCGGCAGCAGCAGGCGGGCGGCCAGCAGCAGCCGCAGCAGCAGCAGCAGCAGCAGCAGCAGCAGCCGCCGCCGCAGCTGCGTAGCCTGGGCGCGCTCAACCTGCAGGGGAGCGCAGAGCTGACGCGCAGGATGCTCATGCAGGGCCAGGCGCAATCGTCGTCGTCATCGTCGTCATTGGCCTTGGATCCGCAGCAGCAACAGCAGTTCGACGCGCCGCAGCCGCCCGACGCCGATCAGCTACCGTCCCCGACGGCACAGGCTGTGCGCAACGCGCGAGACTTTAGTCAGATTGATCACAACAAGTTCCAGTGCAACCGATGCGGCAAGCACATGACCAGTCGCAAGGCCGTCAACTATCACATGGACAACTTTGTCTGCCTCAAGGTGGACGCCGTCAAGCAAGCTAACCCGCACCTAGTTGCCCTGGCCAACAACATTGCCGCGAGCCGCAGCGTCAGCAACGTCTCCGAGGGCAACAGCTACGTCTGCGAGGATTGTGGCAAGGAACTCGGCACCATTCAGGCGCTCAGGTACCACACCGCGAACAAGGTCTGCTCCAAGCCGGCCGGCAACCGCCGCACTTCGCAGCAGATCCAGCAGTTTCAACAGATGATCCAGCAGCAGCAAGAGCAACAGCAGCTTCACCACCAGGAGCAGCAGGAGCTGCAGCAACAGCTTCGGCAACAGCTTCAGCAGCAGCAGCAGTCGCAGCCAACGCAGACGCAGCTGCAACCCGAAGGCGGCCACTCTTCGTCGTACCAGCAGCACCAGCAAATGCAGCAGCCTCAACGCCACACGCAGCTGCAGCCGACATCCTATTCGTCCAGCTCGCAGCTCCCGCAGTACCAGCAGCAGCAGCAGCAGCAACAACAACAGCAGGAATACCAGCAGCACCAACAGCAGCAGAACCACCACCACCAACATCAGCAGTATGCGTACCAGAAGCAGCAGCAGCAGCAGCAGCAGCAGCAACAACAACAACAACAACAGTACCAGCAGCAGCAGTTGCAATTGCGGTACGAGCAGGAGCAGCGCCAGCGCGCGGAGCAACAGCGCCAGCAGCAGCAGCAGCAGCAGTTCGCACAGCTGCGGCAACAACAGCAACAGCAGCAACCGCAATACACGCCCATGCGCACGCCACAGACACCTCTACACCATTCTCTGCACGCGCCACAACAGAACATCCAGTACCCCGCGGACGGCCGGTACACGCAAGAGCAGCTGGAGCACATGCGCATGGCGCGGCAGCGCATCGACGCGCAGCGGCCGGCAGTCGTCGCAGGCCAACCGAAGCAATACCAACGAGCGGACCGGCCGCGCAACCCTGGCAACACGCGCATCGAGGACCTTGTTGAGTTCTTCATTCATGACCTGCCATCGCTCCAGGAGACGCCTGCGGTGCTGCCGAAGCTAGCACTACCGAGCGGCGTTGAGTCAAGGCCGCCCGCGGAGCGCGCCCAGGCGTGGGAGGCCTCGCGCAAGCGTGGGCGCAACCTGCAGATCCTCGTGGAGAACGTCGCGTACGACTACTCGGACGTGAACAATGAGGCGAGTCGCTCGTACTCGCAGAGCATCATCCCGCACCGCGGCGTCAACCTCCCGCCCCTCTTGTCCGTAACAAAGGGCCAGGTGGTGTCCCAACTCGGCCAGACGCGCGTCAACGACGTGTGGATTAACGTCGGCGGGCGCGTCACGGCGCTCGACTTCTGCCCATCAGCCGGCAAGCAGCCGGGCCTCGCCAGCCTGCTTGCTGTCGGCCTTGCGGAGCGTATCGAGACCTTTGACGTGATGGGCGTCCCGCCGCCCCAGGCCGGCAGCAACATCGTGCAGCTGTGGAACCTGACCGCCGTCGGGCCCGCGTCGCTGGCGTACGGCGTGCGCCTGGAGAACAGCGGGTCCGTGCTGGCGCTGCAGTGGTGCCCAGCGCGGAGGTCGGCCAAGGACGTCGACAAGACGCGCCAGGGCCTGCTGGCGCTCGCCACGGCGGCCGGCCGCGTGCTGGTGCTGGCCATGCCGCGGCCGGACGCCAACGTGTCCTCGTCTGCGCGGCCGCACGATGCCAAAATGTACGATGCCAAGGACCTCGTGGTGTTCGAACACGACTTCAGCGTTGGCGCCGCTGGCTCCAATGATGCGCTCCCGATCACGTGCACCTGCCTGTCCTGGACGCAGTGCGAGCCGTGGGACATGCTGCTCTGCGGCCTATCGGACGGCTCAGTGGCCGCCGTGGACCTGGGCAGCCTCAGTAGGGACGAGCTGCCCAAGGGCGCGCACCAGCGGCTTGTGCCCCCGGCGCACGAGATGGTGGGCGTGGGCGAGGGCGCGGCCCAGATGGCAGCCGCCATGGGCGTAGTGGACCTCGCGTGCAGCTCGGAGAACGACAACCTGGTGGTCACCATCGCTCGCGATCGCGTGCTGCGCATCTGGGACCTGCGGCTACCACACGCGCCCGTCGTGGAGCGCCAGCTGACGGTGGGCAATGCGCAGACCGTGGCGTGGCCGGGCAATGGCGACTTCATCGTGCTCGGCGACGATCTTGGGAACGTGACGCTCCTGTCACTGCAGGACGCCATGGCGCGCAGAATGCGCGTGCACCGCGACGGCGTCACCATGGCCTCCGTCAACCCGCGCGTGCATCCGACTCTGCTCACCACGTGCAGCGTGGATGGCCTTTCACGCACCTGGGTCATGCCGGCGCGCGTGCGTGTCGACCTGGACGACGTGCGCGCGCTGGACGCCATTACCTCGAGTGACCACGTTCTTTTCATGAGCACCTCGGGTACGCTGCGGCCAGCCACGCTTCGGGATGGCTTCGACATCAACGTGGACCTCGCCCAGCACACGCCAGCGCCCGCTACGGACAACGGCCGGCCGCTGCCGACCGTCGCGCTGGCGGTCTCGCCCGAGCACGTGGTGGTTCCTTCGCGGCAGTTTCGCTACACGCCGCGCTTTGTCATCAGAGACAACACCCTCGATGCGGGCCTCCCGTCTGACATTAGCTTCACCGCCACCACGTGGGGTCCATCCTTTGGCACTTCGGACAACGACATGCTGCTGCGCGAGTGGCATGCCGTCGCGTCGCGCAGCGGCCTGGTGCGCTGCAAGCTCATCGATTTGCCGCGCGTGCCCATCGTGTGGCCGCCCGATCAGCCCATGCCCAACAATGCCAACTACCCACAGTATGTCATGGACCAATACCAGCGCAACGTGGAGAACGTTATGATTTAGTCGTGCGCCGTGCGCCGCGTGCTGCTGTGTGCAGTGCCGGGCCGTGCTATGCCCTGCCATGCTATGCCGTGCCGTGCCACGTGAAAAGAGCTGTGTAGGCCCCTAAACGCGTGCAATATTCTTTTTTTCTGAGGACGAACGCAAGGGCTAGCTGGCTGGCTGGCTGGCTGGCTGGCTGGCTGGTGCCAACCGGTGCCAACCGGTGCCAACCGGGGCGGACCTTTTGAGTTTGTGCTTATCTTTTGTCAAAGTGCGGGCCGCAAAGTCCAAGGTCTCGACGCACGCGAAAGTGAAAGGTTGCCGCTCATGCGGCCAGTCACTGACATCAATTTGGTTGCTCGGGTGTGAAATGAAAGCACACACGCACACGTACACAAATCAGGATTTCGTCGTGCGTCGTAGTCGCAGGCGCGCCATGTCAGAAAACTCGTGCATTGCATCCTCAAAGGAAAAGGTGCTTGAAAGCGCAGCCTCCGCGGAGTTCACAAACTTGTTGGCCAGGTCGGCTGACACATGCGGGCAGCCCGACTGCAGCGCCGTGCGTAGACTATTGGCGAAGGCGTCTGGGTGCGCGTCCGGCAGCGACTTCAGGAAGCGGCCCACCGTGTAAAGCGTCATGGCCAGCGAGCCGCCGCGCCGCGGCGAGATGCGCGACTTGGGCAGCTTGCCGGCAATGCCCATGACGACGTTGGTGACCAAGGTTTGGCCGCTCTCGCCAAAGTACTGACGGATCACCGGCAGCAGCGCCTCGTGCACGCGTCGATTCCTGCCATGGTCGCGCGGCAGCGCCATCTCGATGGCCGACTCCATGAACGCGAGCGCGGCGCGACCCGCCTCGTAGTGCTGCATGACGACGGCCACGGCGCCACACTGGAAGGTGGCCTGGAAGTAGGGCGCCTGCACCATGCGCACAGGCGAGGCGCGCAATAGGCGGTCCATTACCGAGAAGAAATCCTCCACGATGTCTGGGTTGCTTTCGAGCGCCTCCTGGTTGCCCAGCACATTGAAGACGGACTCGCAAAAGGCTCCAACCACGGGCACAAAGTCGATCGGCGCCGGCGCGTCCTCGTGCAGATAGTGCTCGAGCGCCACGCCGGCCACGTACAGGTACGGGCTCAGTCGGGTGCGCTGGAAACAGCGCACCATGGACCCCAGAAAGGCCTCCAGCACCGGCAGGAAGCGCTCGTGAAAGCAGCGGATCGACACCTTGTAAAGCGTCGCGAGGCGCTCCGCGATGCGGGAGGACCTGCACAGTCCCTCCGTCACCACCTGCAGGCTGGGCCAGGCTTCCTGAAAGACCACCAGGGCCGGCAAGTCGCCGCCCTGCGCGTCCGCGCCACCCCCCTTGGCGCCGCCATCCGCATCGTGACCGGGGCGCCGCCACCCAAAGCGGATGTGCAGCTCCAGCGTGCGCAGGGCCAAGGTAACCTCAGCCTCGGTCTCGGCCGACGGCGGGCCGGCCGCGGCCGCGGCTTCAGCGCCCCCGCGCGCCTCGAGCTCGGCCGCCGTGCGCTGCAGCAGGCGAACGGCCGGCTCGCACACCTGTCGAGTGGCGGCCAGGGCATCCTGGTACGGCTGGGCCGCCACGATATACGCGATGGCCTCCAGCAAATCGATTCGCTCATCCAGCGACAAGCTGGCCTCCGTGCTCCGCGAGAGCTCAAAGAGCCGGGGCGCCAGCGGCATGAGGTCGGCAGAGCACTCCCGCACCAGGCTGATGATGGCGTTGCAAACCGCGTCGCCGATGACTGGCGCCAGCTGCACGAGCGCCTGCAGCTCGTAGTTGAGTACGGGTTCGAGTTTTTGCGGGTTGTTGCGCAAAAACCCAGCCTGGCTGCCGAGCAGCCGGCAAACCGTCTCGCGCAGCAGCACCGAGAGTGGCGGGAGCTGCAGGCAGAGCTGCACGATGTAGTCCATGACCACCGGGACGGCCGAGCTGTGCGAAGGCGCTGCCGCGCGCTGGGCACCGGGCGCAAGTTCGATCTTTTCCGCAGAATGCAGGAGCGCCTCCACCTCGGGCCACAGGCGCGCCTGCTCGTCGGGAGACTGGTTCAGCAGCCGCTGCGCGGCACGCTCCAGGCGCCCGCGCAGGAATCCCAGCATCGTCGACCGCGACATGAGAGACGTGCACGCGACAAGGACGTCGTCGATGTCGAAGCGGCTCTCCTTGAACTCGTCCAGGAGGTCGCGCGACGAGACCTCCCTTGCGCGCGGGTGGTCAAGGGGAAGCTCCGCATGGCGCAGCGCGCCGTCCACGAGGCGTTCCAGAAAAGGTGCCAGCAGCGTGCGGCGCGACTCGAAGACCGTGGCGCCGCGCGAATCCAGCTCCAACGTAAAGGTGTTCAGGATGGCGAGCCAATGGTGCCAGGCCTTGGACGCCACGTCCATCATGCGGCAGCAGGGCCCTAGCAGCGCCAGCTCCAGCAGCTGCGCGATCTCCACGTCCGCCTGCCCCGGCGGCGACCGCAGTAGCTCGCGCAAATAGGCGCGCGCCATGTTCATGAAGACCAGCACCAAGCTGCCGGCGATCTCCTCGTCCTCCTCGGCAGCCGCCGCCTCGAACTTGCGCGCCAGCGCGTGCACGCGCGGCGCCACCACGTTCATCACGGCCGCATCGCCAGCGTCACGGGGGTTCTTGTAGCTCATCACGACCTCCATAATGACCTTGGTTGCCACCTCAAAGAGGTCGTAGGTCTCGTCCACCACGCGGAAGACGCGGTCTAGCAGAGGGCTCCTTGCTAGGGCCTCCCCGCTGAACTCCACCAGCGAGATCCAGGTACGCAGGCACTCGAGGATCTTGAGCAGCACGAAACCGTCAGAGCCCGCCGACTCCGCGCACGTGGACAGGAACAGCAGCACGTCCGTCCCGCAGTCATACATCTCCATGTTGAGCCGCGCCTTGCGCGCCTCCGTGATGAGGAAGGACCGCGACTGCAGCTCCTCAGGGATGAGCTGCAGGATCTCCACCAGGCACAGCGATGACTCGGGCACCGACGCGATGCCATTCGCCCCAGCGTTCGCCGCGCCGCCAAGGCGCGAGGCCAGGTCCTGGATCGGGTTCTCCCACGCCTCCATCTGGATCGCCAGCGCCGCCACGCTCAGCGCCAGCTGCGTCGTCACCGCCTGCTTCGTGCGCCTGTCCCCGAAGTGTCGCATCAGGTGGCCCAGCAGTTTCTCGCGCAGCGCCACCTGCGCCTCGCTACCCACCTGCTCCACCAGGTCGTACCGCACCTTGGTGTGCAGGGTCTTGGCCGCCAGAAACAGCACCGCCACGGGCACCTCGGCGCCCGCGCCCAGCACGCGGTCCGCCACGGCCCACGCCTCGCTGTGCTTCTGGAACTCCACCAGCCACCTGTCCGCCCTGCCCTGCCGCTCCTTGTCCTCCGCCGCCAGCAGCGCCTGCGCGGCCTCCACGAACTGCGCCGTCAGCGCGTCCTCGCCGCTCGCGCCCGCCAGCCCCAGCCCCATCATCGCGCCGCCAGACCCGCCAAGGCCGCCGCCAGACCCCGCCGCCCGCGCCGCCGCCCGCGCCGCCGCCCGCCGCGCCGCGCCGCCGCCCGCCCGCGCGGCCGCTCCGCCTTTGCCGCCTTCGCCGCCGCGCAGCCGCCGCAGCCTCGGGCTCAACGACCTCGTTGTCGCCGCCGACGAGGCGATCTTCGACTTCAGGTTCTAGGCCTACTTGGGGCTCTGCGCGTGCTGCTAATTACGTACATCGCGATGCCTCGCCTGGCCTCAACGACCTCGCCGCCGCCGACGACGAGGCGATCTTCAACTTTAGGTTCTACTTGGAGCTGTGCACGTGCTGGTACATCATGTACATCACGATGCCTTGCCCGGCCTCGGCGACCTCACTACCGCCGCCCACGAGGCGATCTTCCAGTTCAACTTCAACGTGGGGCTCTGCTGCGCGTGCGGGTACATCATGTACATCATGATGCCTCGCCCCGCCTCGGCGACCTCACCACCGCCGCCCACGAGGCGCTCTTCCAGTTCAACTTCTACGTGGGGCTCTGCTTCGCGTGCTGGTACATCATGTACATCATGATGCCTCGTCCGGCCTCAACGACCCGGAGCCACGGAGCGCAGGGCTGCGCAGGGCGACTGCGGACGGGATGAGGAGCACGGGCTTGCGGCGTTGGGACGGGGTACGACGTTTCCACTCAAACACAGCGTAGGCCTACTAGCTTAGAGCGCAGGAAGAGATCTGCAGAGCCCGGCCCGGGCATCGTCAAAGCTTGCGAGCTGACTGTGAATAGGATGACAGTGTGACGACGGAAGATGCAGCGTAAGTGCGACGAACGAACCATCTGAGCCCTGGCCGTGCCAGGTGTTCAAGAAAACGGAGGAGCGCCACGTTCTCTCAAGGCTGGGGAACAGACGTCACGTAAATCGGCATCCGAATTCGATTGAGGCTTACGCCATGGCGGCCCCTTGGCGAAGGTTGCTATCCCTGGAGGTTGCGCACGAGTCGGTCAGTCACCAGCCAGCCAGCAAGCGGTCGTGCCCAAGACGTCAGCGCTCACTGTCAGTCAGCGTGCACGCACTGCCGGCTCTGGAGAGCAGGCTGCCCGCCGCCGAGCTCTCCCAAGTCGGAGCAAGCGACGGTGCGCCCCCCGGAGCTGCAGACCACTGCAAGCCTCGAGTGTCAGTGACTCTAAGCTGGCTGCCTGGCTGCCTGTCTGACTGATCTGATCTCATCTGATCTCATCTGATCTCATCTGATTTGATTTGATCTGATCTGATCTGACCTGACCTGATCTGCCAGTGATCTGATCTGAGGTTACTTTTACTACCTGGTACGGTCCCGGATTTTCCCGTCCGAGTCACGGTTCGCAGCAACCTAACGTTGACTGGCGCGGCAGCCTGGGCCCGAGGCCGGCCGGCTGCGGCACTGGCAGAGGCTCGTCCCGACGCAGAGCGCCGTCGCGCGCGGCACGAGAGCCCCCCTCCCGCGCGCCGCCCGGCCGCGCGTGGCCGCGGCGGCTGCGCCGAGCTGCGGCATGGCGGTCAAGGGCAAGGCGCGCGGCGTGAAGCGCAAGTTCGAGGGCTGCGAGGAGCTCAAACACGTGGCGAAGGCGATGCGCAAGAGCAGGGACGACCCCGAGGTGCAAGGCATGGCGTGCGCGGCGATCCAGGACCTGGCGAGCATAGCGCAGCACAACCAGGAAGACCTCGTGCAGAAGCTGCGCGTGGAAAAGGATATCGTGAGCGCAATGCGCGCGCACGTGGATGATGTCGAGCTTGTTGTGGCGGCTTGTGACGCTCTGCAGACGCTTGCGCACAAGAGCGAGGCGAACAAGAAGGTGCTCTCGCACGATCGCCTGAGTGCTGTGGACGCCATCTTGGGCGCCATGCAAAGGCATGCGGGCGTGAGCAGAGTGCAGACGAGCGCGTGCAGCGCGCTCAAGGACCTGCTCGGGACCTCGGGCGGTAGACGCATTGGGAAGCATATCGTTGCGGCCATGGACACGCACCGGGAGGAGAGTTTGGTCCAGGTCGCGGCGATGGACGCACTTTGCAAGCTGGCGCTGAGGAGCAAGGAGGACCAGCAGATTTTGGGTCAACAGGTGCGCGCCGGCGACGCCATCGTCACTGCGATGCGAAGGCACCCAGAGAACGGGCCCCTTCAAGGGCAGGCGTGCGGCGCGCTCGTGGTGCTGGCCTCCAAGCACAAGGCGAACCAGGTGCTCCTGTGCCAGGAGCTAAAAGTCGCAGGCGACATTCTGGCCGCCATGCGGCTGGATCCGGACGACTGCACGCTCCAGCTGGCAGCCAGCACCGTGCTATGGACGCTAGCGTGCTGCGACCTGCAGAACGCCAAAGTGATCGGGTTCGACCTGCGCGCAGGCTCGGACGCCTTGGCAGCGATGCGAAATCACCCAGCGAATGAGCTCGTGCAGGCGTCTTGCTGTCGCCTTTTGCGACACCTGGCCGCCCACCCGCGCAACCTGGCGATGCTCGGCCAGACACTGCGAGCCGGCACCGACATCGTCGAGGCCATGCGCGCACACCCGTACGTCGCCCCGGTACAGATTCAGGCCTGCTTGGCGTTGCGCAACCTTTGCAGCGACCCGGTGAACCAGATCCTTCTGGGCCAGGAGCACAGCGCCTGTGTCGACATTGTCGCGGCTATCCGCAACCTACCACGAGACGCAGCCGTCCAGGTGAGCGCCCTGGGCGCGCTCGGAGCCCTTGCCGCGGACGACAGGAACGCAAGGACCTTGGGACACGAGCACGACGCCTGCTTCCACGTCCTCGCGAGCATGGAAGCCCATGCCCGCGACGGACGTGTGCAGGCGAACGGGTGCGGCGCCCTGCTCTTCCTCTCGGCCGACTCCCAAAATCAGGAGAGCATCAGCAAGCACCCGCGCGGGGCTGACCTGTTGCTCCAGGCGATCCAGCTTTCTCCGGAGGACGCCAAGCTGCAGGTCTACGCGCTGAGTGTGCTGAGCAAGCTGACTCTGAACGAGCGCGATCGCCAGGTGCTCGTCCAAGACCTGTGCGCAGTTGACGTGATCACGCGCGTCATGCAGCGCCACCGGTGCGATGGCCGCGTACAGGCGGCCGCGTGCCGGGTCATTGCCACTCTGAGCGCCTTGGCCCGCCACAAGGACATTATTGGTCAGGACACAAGCGCCAGTGCCGACGTGCTCGCGGCCATGGCCGCGCACCCGGGGGAACCCAGCGTCCAGAGGCATGCCTGTGAGGCGCTCGCCAGCCTCGCTGAGAGCCCGCGCATCGCAGTTGCCCTCTGCGACAACGGCGACGCTGGCACCTCTGTCCTCGCGGCCATACGCTCCTGCAGTAGGGACGTCCGCGTCCAGGAGAGTGCGTGCGAGGTACTCCGTAGGCTCGCCTGCACCGAGCGCAACAGGCTCATGCTCAGTGAGCAGCTTGACTCCACCAGCACTCTGCTGTCCACGCTGCGCTTGCACGGCGGCCGGCGAGGCCTTGTATTGAAAGCCTTTGGCGCGCTGAGCGCGATGCTCTCGGGCGACACCATGAAGGCCATTTGCTCGAGACCGCCGCTCGGCGACCCAGTCAAGACCATGCAGGCCATCACTTGATGCGAGAAAGTCGTCACTATCCTCCACCAACAACCTGCAGCGTCCGCCCAGCACGCGTACCGAGGCCCAGGGACATGGCATGGACTCAAGAACACGCACAGCAAAGAGGCGAAGAACGATTTGCTTACAATGTTCACAGGGTCAGACGGGATCATCCGTCAGTTCGTTGATTGGTCGGGCGGGCGGGCGGTGGGTCAGTCGGTTCATCAGGATAGTCAAAGCAGGTCAGCGCATGCCAAAGGCCGGAAAGGGCACCTTGCGCGACCTCTTGGACGGGGAGCCCAGCATGGGCGAGACAAAGCCCCAGATCTCAACGGCACAACACTTGAAGCGCGGCTGGCTCGAGAGGCGCTCGTAGGTCTCAAAGGTCGTGGAGCCGGGTTCGCTGGAACCCTGGTCAAACATGGCGTCGAGCCAGAGCGCAAAGTGCCCCCCGCCACCAAAGGCAAGCATCTCATTCGTTGACAGCACGAACTGCGAGTTGCCGCCACTCCAGCCGTGGCGCCGAAAGCTCGGCTCGAGCTGAAAGATGAAGGTCTCGCCGTTGCCGTAGTACTGGCGACCGCCACACTGCAGCGGCTCGGCGGAGAACGCCCCGAAGACGAAGCGGTTCAGGTCCATGACCACGATCACAAAGGGGCCCTTGCCTTGGGCTCGCTGGTAAGCGGTAGCCAGATTGTAGCCGTGCAGCTCGCTGGAGTACAGGAGCGTCCAGTCCATGATGCCAAGGCGCTCTGGCAGGGCATCCACCAAGGCGTCCATAGAGTCCGCGCTGACCACCGAGCGAAAGGTGGCCGGCACCCCGCGACGGCGCGGCCGGTACTTGCCGGTTTGCGCTAGCGATTTGAGCTCAGTGAGCTTGCCGGCTGCGCCGGAACGCTCCTCGGCGGCGTCCTTGGCCGTCTTGGACACGCTGGACGCCAGCGCGCTGACGTGCTCGTGCAGGTCGCTAAACTTGGCGCGCGGCAACAAGGAGTACGGCTTGGCGCGCGCCCCGGAGCGCTTGCCCTGGTCTGGCAGCCGCGCGCGCACCCAGGCCGCCACGCGCGGTGCGCAGCTGTGGAAGCGTCGCGCGAGCCACGCACTTGTGAAGGAGACGGCCGTTCGCACGCGCTGGCTGCGCCGGTACGCCAGGGCGCCTACGCCAAGGGCCAGGACGAAGCCAACCAGGAACGGCCCGGGCGTGTCTGGAAGCCACAGGTACTCGTCTTCGTCGCCGAGTCCACCGTGCCGTGCCAGCAGTTGAGGCAGCTCCGCCGAGCTTGTGCCCGCGGCCGCCTCGCCGCCTCCGACCGTGCGCGTTGCCGTGCCCTCACGGGCGTCCTCAGTGCCGCTGCCAGGCGTCGCGGCGGACGCGGCGGACGCATCGTCCGCCGCTGCCTTGGCCGCCGCGTCCGCAACGGAGATCTCATGAAGATCCTCATGCGAGACGGAGTCATACGCGTGCTTGGCGGAGATGACGCCGATGGCGTCGTCCGGGTGGCCGTAGTCGTCCCCGTGAATCCCGTGCGCGTCTCCGTTCCCAAGCCCATCTCGGCTAACGGCGCCGCTCTCGTCCTTCCCCTCGTGCTCGTCCTTGTGCTCGTGCTCGTGCTCGTCCTCATCCTCATCCTCGGCCTCGGCCTCGTGTTCGTGTTCGTGCTCGTACGCACGGTCCAGGTCGTGGTCGGCCGTGGCTGCGACCTCGTCCAGGGCGCGCGGGGCCCAGGCGCGCAGCGAGCGCCACTGCGCGTCGCTCTCGCCGGCCGCCGCGGCGCCGTTGGCCGCCGCGAGCGCCGCCACGAGCGCGAGCGCTGCTGCGACGCGCCGCCGCCGGGGACGATATCGGCGCCCGGCGTCCATGGCCGCCATCGTCACGCCGCGCGGCCTCGCCCCGCCTCGCCTCGCCTCTCTCGCCCGCTCGCGAGCTCCAGCGCGCGGGGCGGGCCGGCGGCCGGCCGCAAGGCCAGGCGCGAGCCCGTCTCCTCGCGGGCCCTGGCGCGCGCGCGCGGGCGGCCGTGGCGGCGGCGGCAAACCCGGAACGGCGTTTGCGGCTCGCGGCGCGGCCACCATGGCGGACGGCGGCTACTCGCCGCACCAGACGTTCGCGCAGAAGCTGCGCGACTCGCTCGAGACCATCATGGACAGCTACATGCGCATCCTCGCCAGCACCAAGGTACGCGGCTCGCCCGGCGGGGGCCGGCGGCGGCGCCAGCAGCGGCGGCGGCGGCGCCAGCTCGGTGGCGACCGAGCCCACCAAGATCCACCGCGCCGCACGACCCGCGCTCGAGCTTGGTCGCTGACGTTCGCTTCGCGCTCACACAACACACAGGTGCAGGGCCGCGAGTCCGCGGAGAGGGAGCGTCTGCAGCTCACGGCCAACGCGGCCACTGTGGTACGTTTACCTGATGCGCCCAAGCGGCGTGCTCGAGACTGACTGACGCTGGAACATCATGCCCACGGGGCCGTCGCAGGTTAGCGAGGCGCAGGGTCTGCTCAAGATGATCACGGAACTCAAGTTGTCCGTGCTCACGTCCAACCTGGAGGGTCTGAACCGCCTGGTGGACGAGCAGAATGCCAAGTTTGACCAGGACTGCGCCACGGTGGACGTCAAGGTTGCTGCGCTCGAGGATGACGTCGCGCGCTCGCTCAAGTTGCTCGAGGCGCACTACTTTGCTTCCCTCCACAGGTAGATGCGGTGTGCACAAGGCTGCAAACGTTGTCGTAGTACCAATAGTAGCAGGTAGCAGCGCAGGTGTGGTATCGTTTATACGTTTCTCCCCGTGGCCGAGGAGCAGACAGGAGGGTGCTAATGCGCCAAGCAAGACGCGGCGTGTGCGTTCGTGCGTGAGGGTACGAGGTCCCGCTCGTGTGCCCGCTCACGGGCACGGGCACGCGCGCGCGCGCGGGCGGGCGCGTTGCCATTTGGCGCTTTGACAGACAGACGACGCGATTGGCGCGTCGCTGTCAGGCCTACTTGAGTCGGGCCTGCAGAGCCTTGGCACGGTGGTTGTAGATGCGAAAGTTCGGCGACTCCCACCAGGCCTCCCAGCGGCTGTTGTTGACAAGCGAGCGGTCGAATACGTTTCGTCAGCGGAGGCTCCTCACACCCCATGTCGCGCCGTGCTCCTCGCTCCTCTTCGCGCGGCACCTACCCTCTCGCAGGTTTGGCACTTACACCTTATTGAATGCGAGCGAGCCGTCAAACGGCAGCATCTTATCCGCGTTGAGCATGGCGCCAAAGGTCGCCAGCACGACGCCCAGAATGGTCTCCACCTTGACGTCAAGCGGGACGACGTCCTCCGGCGCGAGCTCGATGCCGGCCAGCGTGGCCAGGTCCTTGTCTGGGACCACTCCCCGTCAGTCATCCTCTCTCGCCTCGCCTCGCCTCGCCGCGCCGCGCCGCGCCCGCCCCGCCCCGCCTCGCGCAGCCGCGCGGCCGGGCGGTCGCCCGCCGCGCGCCAGGTGGCCTAGCCGCGAGAAGAGCAGGGCCAGGTCATCCTCCCTCCCCCATCCGCGCCGCCGTCGCCACGTACAGTGCACCGCGGAGAAGGCCGCGTGGAAGACCAGCAGCACGCCGGCCCAGACCACCGCGCTCGCCGCGCCCGCCATGCTGCCGCGCCGCGCCGCGCCGCGCGCCAGAGACGGAGTCGCCGGCGGCCTTGGCGCGCTTGGAGGTCTGCTGCGCCGCCGCCGCCCGGGGGGCACCCTGCACCCTCTGACGCAGGTAAAGTTTAGCCGACGGGCTAAAGTCCCCGCCTCAAACTAGGCCGGGCCGCCGAGAGTTGCAGCGCGACCCCCGGTATCTGCGGCGGCGGCAAACATCGATCCATCGATCGCGAGAAGGTCGCGCAGAACGAGGTCGCGGCCGCGCTCGAGCCAGACTTTGCCAGCAGCATGTCGGAGAGCAAGAGGATGAAGTCCTCCGTGCTGGCCATCGTCAACGGGCTGCCCGGCAACATGGGCAAGGAGGTGCGTACGCGGCGAGGCGCGGCGGGGCGAGGCGAGGCGACGCGAGGCGACGCGAGGCGACGCGAGGCGACGCGAGGACAGGCGCTCTGCAGCTGCTGTTGCAAGCCCAACTCGTGCGGCTTGAAGACCAGGAGCTCGACGACGATGACCACGGTCGCATCCTGCTCGCCTCGGGCCTGCCTCGGGTGTTGCGGGTGGAGGACTGACGGGAGCAAGGCGCCTTGATCTCGCGAACACACAGATTGCCCAGGCGTGCCTGCGGCGGGGCGTGGACGTGGCCAAGGTCGCGCTTACCGGCAAGGACATGCCCGAGAGCGTGGATGTGGAGAAGGAGGACGGCGGCGTCGGTACGTTTCTCGCGAAGGCCCGTGGCGGAGCGGCGGAGGGGCTGACTCGGGCGAGCGCACGCGCATGTGGAACGCAGTGAGCGTGAAGCTCGTGGGGCCCGGCGCGGAGGCGGAGAAGGAGCTCAAGGCGGCGCTCGAGGAGGGCCGCAGCGAGGGCAAGGTGGTGATCGCGATTGACTTCACGCACCCGAGCGCGGTGAACGCGAACGCGGACCTGTACGTGAAGCTCGGCCTGCCCTTCGTCATGGGCACCACGGGCGGCGACCGCGAGGCGCTCATCAAGGGCGTCACGGACAACGGCCTCTACGCGCTGATCGCGCCCAACATGTGCAAGCAGATCGTGGCGTTCCAGGCCATGATGGAGACCATGGCCTCGAGCTATCCGGGCGCCTTCGGCGGCTACAAGCTGGAGATCACCGAGTCGCACCAAAAGGGCAAGGCCGACACCTCCGGTACGGCCAAGGCCATGGTGGAGCACCTGAACAAGCTGCGCGGCGGTGAGCCCTTCCCGGTGGAGGACATCAAGATGCTGCGCGACGCTGACTCGCAGACTGCCTTTGGCGTCCCCGAGGACGCGCTCGCCGGCCACGCCTGGCACACGTACACGCTCACCAGCGCGGACGGCACGGTCATCTTTGAGTTCAAGCACAACGTCTGCGGACGCCGCACCTACGCGGAGGGCGTTGTGGACGCCGTCAACTATCTGGCCGCGCGCATTGAGGACGAGTCTTCCGACAAGAAGCTCTTCAACATGATCGACGTGCTGCGCGCCGGCGAAATGCAGTGAGGTGATTCTTTCTACGGCCCGGCCGCGCCCGGTCCGCGCCACCAGCTAGCTACTTAGCTATTTAGCCGTCTTTCTTACCAGTTCGTCCCATATATTGATCAAGCTCTCAAGAGCAAGCAACACGTCTGGCTGCACGTCCGATGATTGTCGAGAAGAAAACAAAGAGAAAAAAGTTTGAGTGTTCTTGCCTTCCAAGGACCCTCTAGCTAGCTAGCTGGCTGGCTGGCTGGCTGGCTGGCTGGCTGGCTGGCTGGCCGGCTGGCCAGCGAACCGTGGCTGCGCCCAAACCTGCACGCGCTCCCACTAGCTGGACAAGACACACCCCGCATTCCCATGATCGTGACCGTTATGATTATGGGCCTGGGTTGACCCGAGCCTCAGCTGACCACTGTCAAGGAAGCGAGCACTGGCAGGGCAGGTATAAACCAATCAGCACTTTGGTCCGCGGCGCGCTTGCGCCGCGCGGCCTCGGGCATGGTGGGCGGCAATCAGAGCGAGGAGGCGCTGGAGGCGCAGCAGCGCGCCGCCGAGGAGCAGGCAGCGCTGCGTGAGCTGCGCGAGGCCGGCGCCGCGCTCGGCGAGCAGTTCCAAGGGTTGCTCCAAGGCTTGCGTGAGCATGTCAAAGGCGGCTCGGCCTCGAGCAGCCTCACACGCTTCCTCGCGCCCTTTGAGGCTGCCAGGATCGGCGAGCGCCGCCGCTGGCCTTTCCGCGTCAAGTACTGCCAGAGAGCTGCTGCAATTCTGCTTCCCTGGCTCACTGACGATGCCTGCACGGATGCACACGCTCTCACGCATGTCGCACTGATGCTGACCTCGCCGTATGCTGAGGCCACGCCAGACTGGGTAGCCGTGGAGCGACAGCTGCGCCACGCCGACCAGACCGCACTGCTCGCGGTCGAGGACCGCCTTTGCCAGGTACTGCGCGCCAAGGCGCCTGCGAGCACAACCTGTCTGCGCTTTTGCGCAACCCTTGCCACGGTGGCTCAAGAGGCTGTTGCGGAGCGCCTCGTGCGTGCGCTCCTCGCTGGTCAACAAGGCCGCGGCCTCGACCTCGTGCCCGAATCCATTCTGCACCGTGCCGCCGCTGAGTGGGCGCTCACGGACCGCGACCTGGCGCACATCTTGCGTGCGCTCCGCACGCCGCCCTCAGGCTTCATGCAGGAGGACTCTCCCGTGCCTTTGTGCGTGAGTCGCCTGCTGGCGGCGCAGGCACCACCACGCGGAGAGCCTGCCCCCAAGGTACACGTGTCGCAAGTGGCCTTCGAGCACGTGGGCGAGGCGGCGGAGGCCCTTCTCAGGCTGCCTGGCGTGGATGCCTTCTTGCACGCCTGGATCTTACGCGCGGTTGGCCCGGCAGCGAAGGCAGCGCACCGCGCAGCTGCGTTGAGTTTTGTTGTCGCGGCGCAGCGCGAGGCAAGCAAGGGTGGCAGCCTGGCGCGCCTGCTCAAGGGGCTCGCCAAAGGCGGCTTTCTCAAGCTGCTTCAGTCCTTCGTAATACAGTCTGGCGCGCTCATGGCCCCGCACAGCGCTCTGGGCCCGCGCGTGGTCGTGACCGCTGTTGAGGCCAAGGCCAGCAGCGACGCGCTTGGCCAAGTTGGGGGGAACGACGCCGATGACGACGACGATGACGATGACGACGACGACAACGACGACGACGACATCCCACAGCTCAGGTCGCCGGGCTCTGCGTCATCCGCCGAAGAAGACGACGAAGAGTTGGCCAGGGTTGAGCCGGATGAGAAGGAGGGAGAGGAGAAAGAGCGCAAATTGGCCACTAATGCGACTGCTGCCAGCGGCCGGACACGGGAGACCTACGCCATTGCCGTGCCGCACGCGAGGGTCGTGCCGACGGGCAGCAAGCCTGCCGCCCAGCATCGATCCTTAGACCGGGACTGGCTTCGCGCCGGCCTTGATCGTCTCCTACGAATTGAGGAAGACTTCGCTTCCGAGGCGAATGGGCAGCGCGGGGGCTCCTCGCCGGTCGGCGCGCAGCGCTTCGAGGACCAATTTGGCGACCTCTCGGAGTCTTCGGGCGAGGACAGCGATGCGTCGGGCGACGAGGGCGGGGGTGGTGGCCAGGTTTCGTCCGGGACCGTGGTGCGTATTCAGAATGCTACGGCGCGGACGCTACGCACCATCTCGCTGCACACCAAGACCGGGGTCCCGGTCCGGGTTGCGACAGAGGGTCCGAGCGCGCTGACATGGACCGTGAGCGGGAGCGAACCGGGTATACTCGTGTTGGGCGCGTCCGAGGAGGAAGTATGCCGCGAGGCGTCCCGTCTGCTGCTGCACTCGATCGAGGATCATTCTCTGCCGGACTACGTGGGTGAGATTCTGCATCACGCGCTGTGCCATGACGATGAGGACGGCACAATCTTGCCACGCGTGGTTGCGATCCTTGCCGCTGCCTCGCAGCGTGAAAAGGTCTCCGCGCTGCACTACCAGGTCTATCGCCTAGCGCTGGCAACGGCCAGGCGCGCGGGCGCTGATGGGGCAGACGAGGGGACGACGATGATTTTGCAGCATTTCTTTGCGAGCGCCTGGTCCGCGCCGACAGTCAAGTGGTGCTTTGACCTCGCTGCAGATCAAGCTGGGGCTGATTGGGCGGGCGCTGCCATGCCGCGTTTGAGTGTTTCGCAAGTCAAGGCGTCGTGGCCCGAGGCGTGGTCAATGGCCATTTGGGCCGACGTGCGAGTGCTCGCGCAGTCTCTCCCTCAGCGCGTCCTGAGCAAGCTGACCGGTCACCTGGAGACGGCCACGATGCTGCAGCTGCTGGAGGCCGTGGGCGGCGGCGGCAGTCTGGACGAGATGGACAGCCCAGCGCAGTTATGCTGGCTATCAGGCGTCCCTGCCAGGCACGCCGTCATGCGCCAGGCCAAGGACGAGCCGGGCATCCAATCACAGCTGCGGAGCCTCGCCAAGGCGTGTCGTGGTTCGAGCGTGTCCTCTGGCGTGCAGCTGGCTGCGCTGCTGACGCTGGAGCGCCTCGTGGAGCTGGACCCGCGCGTGTACGCTTTGGTCATGGACGTGGGCACTGTGGACGTCTTCGTCGGCCTCTTGTGCGAAGATCATCCGATGCTGCTTGTGCTCGCGGCGGCCAACCTCCTGGAGCGCGGGGCGCGTATCGACGCCGGCCAAGCAGCCCTTTTGACGCCAGAGCAGCTCGCCCGGGCGTGCAGGCCGGCGCCCGTCGCGGGTTGTAACGCGTGGCTCGCCGCCGCCGGGGCCTGCGTGCTGTGGCGCGAGGCCTCGGGCGATGGCGTCGCCGAGAAGGTGGCCCGGAGCGCCTATCACTCCGCCTTCGTGGGCCTTGTGGACACGTGCCCGGCGGTTCTGCGTTCGCGTGCCCTGCGCGCCGCACTCCGCCACGAGGCCGGCTACGCGAGCGTGGCCTTCCTCGCTGAGAATAGCAGCAACGAGGAGGCCATCTTCAGCGCGGCCTCGGCGCAGGACAACCAGGCGCTAGTGGAGCGATTTCTACGGCTCGGCGAGCACGAAGTGAACGCTGCGCTGGTGGCCGCGCATGCGTGGTCGTGTCCGGCAAGCGCGCAGGCCGCGGCCCTGGAGCGCCTGAGCCATCGCTTGCGCGCCATCCCGGCGTTGGCGCTCGAGGTGCTTGTGCTGTTCTTGGCCGCACAGCAGCGCAACCGCGCCTTCGTGCGTGAGCACGTCGGCGACCTTGTGACGGCGCTCGAGGGTGCCGTGCAAGACGGGTTGGTGGAGCTCTCGTTCGCGAGGGCCGCCGCCGAGGCGCTCCTGCCGATGGCCGCCTGCGACGATGCGGGCGAGGAGGTGCTCGAGCGTGCGGCAGCGCTACTCCAGACGCCCACAAAGAGCCTCCGGCTGTCGCGTGGTGATCTGACCGCGTCAGCGGTCATCCGCCTCGAGTCTTGCGTGGAGCGGCTCCAGGTGGAGGAGCTCGACATGGCGTGGAACGGCTGCATGGCGGACGAGGGCGCCATCATCGTGGCGGGCTGGCTCGCACGCGCGGACTGTACGCTCCGCTCGCTTTCGCTGGCCGGCTGTGGGCTGGGCGCGCGAGGACTCAAGAGCCTTGCGGACGCGCTGCGCGGGAATAAGACGCTACAGGAGCTGGACGTGGCGGGAAATCGACTCACGGATGGAGGCGAGGACGTCACAGGGCTCATGGCGCTGGCGGAGTCTCTTATCTGGAACACCAGCCTGCAGCGCCTGGACTTGAGCGGCAACGTGCTCACGCAGGACGGCCTGTCGATCCTCTCGCGCGCGCTGCGCTACAACGGCGCGCTGCACCGCGTGCGGCTCGATGACGAGGCCACAGCCAATCCGCTCCAGCTGACCGCTCTCTACGAGAAGCTGGCCTTTAATCGGGACGGCCTGGCGGCCAGCCCGCACCTGGGCCGCGCCAAGAAGCTCGGCCGACTGGAGCGCGAGAAGGCGCGTCAGACCGCGCGCATCTTGTCCGGGCCCGGGTCGGCGCACATGCCATTTGAGCGCGACCAGCTCACCACCAAGAAGGCAGCAGCGGCGGCGGCGGCAGCAGCGATCCCGAGCGACGCGACCAAGGTGCTCGAGGCCTTTGTGCAGAGCAGCGTGTCTGTTGGACGGGACGACCGCCTGGAATCTGCTTGTGCTGGCCCAGCTGGCGAGGATACGATGACGACCTCGGGCGCGGAGCTTGACGCCATCATGAGCCGCATCCGGGAATTGCAAGCGCGACAGGCCGCGCTCTTTCGCAATGAGCCGCGGCGCAAGTAGTGCGGACGCAACTAGGCCTAGGCCTATAGTTACTGGTACAGTTTTCTAACGAATCACGGATGACACGGCAGCTAGCTAGCTAGCTAGCTCGAGCTTTTAGCTCTACTCGCTCTCTAGCTAGAGCCAGCACTCATGCTCAAACGCCATGCGTAGGCCCATCGACATCGACGTCAAGGTTCGGCGGCACAACCATTTGTAAAGACCCCACCTCGTTGCTGGGATTGTCGCGGTTTCTGCGGCCGAAGAAGCGCTCGCGCAGCGAGACGCCTACGGGCTTCGGCTTGTCTGCCTCGAGGTCTCCGGGGTACAGCGCGGCGTCTTGCCGCTTTGCGTGAAAGAGAGCGGCGCCAAGAGGCGTGCCCGCCATGGCGACGCCAAGCCGCGAAGAGGCGACGGCGGTGCGCGACGCAAGGCAGCACGCTTGAAGCTGCTGTCGGTTGTGATGCTTCTCGTCGAGGTGGATGGCCGCGCAGCAGCCCATAGGCAGCCCGCAAAGAAGAAGTGTGAAGGCCACGAGGTACCAGGAAACAAAGGTCCAATACATGGGCTCGCTGACGCCGCAGCAGAAGGTCTCCTTGAAGTTGCGGTAGGCGCTAGAGATGTCGCCGCAGCCGAGCACCTCGCTCAGACTAGTGATACATGCTGCAATTTCGGTTGTCAGGTCCTCGCCGCTGCGGTACAAGAGGTCTTCGAGACGCTGGCGCAGCACGATGCCTTGTCTCGGCAACGTCGCGTTGACAATCTCGCCGAGCTGCACATTGATGATCGTGGCTGCGCTGGTTCTGAAAACGGCGTATAAAGCCGCAAGAGGCTCCACAGGAGCGCTGCCTTTGGAGTTGGCCACGGAGGCGCCTGCGCAGTCCTGCAGAATTGAACGTAAGAGTTGGGGCATGTCAATCTCGACCGGAATCGAGACCGCACTGGGAGAAGGAGGGGCCAAGGTCAGCACACACAGAGTGGCAGCCTCGTCAAAGATGCCGCCGACCTGGGCGCAAAGGCCGGGCTGGGCCTCGGCAACAACAGTGGTGCCTATCGACTCGGCGCTTGCGCAGGAGTCGGCCACAACGAGGAGGACGGGAAAGCCGAGCGCTCCAAAGAAGGCAAAGAGCCAGGGCGCCGCGCAGACGGAGCAGCACGCCACGGCGTAGCCGCAGCGAGGAGTCCAGATGACACAAACCGCGAAGACGATGACGCAAGCCGGCACGAGCAGCGGCAGCGTGGTGCCGCTTGCGACGGAAAAGGGCACCTCGACGGGCGAAGACGCAACGAGATCCGAGAGCGCCTCGTCCTTGTAGAACGATATCGAAGCCTGGATGCAGGCGTCTGTGACACAGCGAGCGCCGCCAGGGTATGCCTGGACGTGGCCATCGATGATAGCGCCTGCCACCGAGGGGGTCTCGTAGGCGCTAAATTGTGATGCCTCTGGGAATGAGGCGCGTGTGGCGAAGGTTTGGACGAGGTAGTAGACGGAGCCAACCGCGCGCAGCGAGGCATCGACGTCGCGGAAGCGATCGAGGACTCGAGCGACGTCCAGAACCGAAGACAGATTTTCCGAAGAGAGGGCGGCTAGGCCGGGGTCAATGGCGGCGATGAGAGTGTTGAGCTGGGCGACGAGATGCGCACCGAGCTGGGCGAAGCCTTGGGTGCCAGAAGAAACTTCGCGCAAGCGCGCGGAGGAGAGCTCGTTGAGCACCTTGCCAAGGGTGTCTGTGAGCAGTGCCCAGGTTCGGGCCTCCAGGTCGAAGAAGTCGTTGAATCTGGCGGCGTCAAGGATGCCGGAGACGTTGAAGGCCTGCACCTCGGCGCGGATCTCGGCGAGCCTGCCCTCGAGAGGGCCGCCGTCCTGCACGACTCTGGCGAAGTTGTCCTTGATGACGCTCACGTCGGCATACATTTGCAGGACTTGGTCCGTGGCAGACGTGAGCCTGTGAGAGGCCTCGCTGACATCCAGCAGGAGCCGATCAATGGCCGAGAGGTCGACGGCGTCGAGGCGTGTGTTGACGCTCGCAATGGCGGTGTGCGTGAGTGAAATCTGCGAGTGAATCTCATCCAGGGCGGGGTCGATGTCAGCACCTGCGGAAATGAAGCCGCTCAGGCTGGCGCTGAGCGCGAGCCAGCCGTCCCACGGGTAGTCGCACTCGTCGGACGACGGATCGGAGCAGGGAAGCATGGTCCCAGAGCTGGACAGGTAGCATAAGGTGCCAGCATCTTGGCATGTGAAGGAGGCGGCGAAGCTGGTGGCCAGCTCAACGTTGTCCGAAAACCGATTGTCAAAGGCCTGGAGGCCTAGCTTGAGCGAGTCCATTGCAGCGTCGAGATTGTCGACGCTTGCGAGCGTGCTGGTGTCGATGTCAAGTTTGGCATCGTCGAGGGTGGTGAGGAGCGAGTCCATGGAGTCCAGAGCGTCGGATTCGTCGAGCAGGTTCGGCTCGGCAGTGTCAAGCCTCGCCTGTAGCAGAGAGATGGACGTCTTGGTTTCGTTGAGCTGGTCCTGGGCCGAGGCGAGCATGGTGGAGAACTTGACGGCTTGTGCCTGGATGGTTCCGTCAAAGGTGTCGCCGTACTCCTCCATGGTGGCGATGAGCGCAGGGAAACGTGCGGTTGCGGCCGTGAAGGTCTCGTTGAGGTTACTAAGTTGCGCAGGGACCTCGAGCAGCGCATCCGGAAGCTTGACGAGCTCGGCATCCACCCTGGTGGGCACGTCGCGGACAAGCATGACGCAGTCCACATAGCTGCGCAGACCTTCAACCTCCTTGAGGAGAGAAATGACGGGCACGAGGCTAGGCAGGTCGGCAAGCATGGAGACGACGGCGTCGAGATCCTCCTCGACCTGTGTGAGGTTAAAGGCGCCGAGCGCGTCGGCGATGTCCGACACGGATGCGTTGAGTTGGGTCACAGAGGGCATGGCGTCAATGACGCTGCGCGCCCTGAGGAGGTCATCGCGTAGACCGTAAGTCCGTGACTCGAGCATCGCCTTGGTCTCGACGACACTCGCCATGCTCGCCTTGAGCTCCGATGGCGTTGGATCGGCGTTGTCGACGCCGAACTTGAAGGCTGAAAAGAGCGTTTGGAAGACTACAACGTCTGCGGTAGCGTAGGGCGGCGTCATTGATGTGCCGACCAATTTGTCGTCAATCTGACGCTTGAGCGTGCTGCCGGCGACGAAGAGTTCGCTGTAGAAGACCACGCCTTCGTCCAGCTCAGTAAGGTCACTCTCGAGCCTCGTGAAGGAGTCCCGAATCCCAGCGATGGACCTGGTCAGGTTGAGGTCGATGATAGCCTGGAGGCCGTCTTCAAATTGCGCGACAAGGCTGGTGGTCTTGTTGACGGCGACCACGAGGGCATCCAGGTCGCTGAGGATGCCATCCGCTGTGGCGTTGACTGAGAGGGAGTCTGGTTTCGCGGCGAGCACAGCCTCGAGGTCGTCGATGATAGGCAGGACGACGCCGGCGATGTCCAGGTCAGCAATGATGTCCAGGACATCCTTGGCGCAGTCCGCGGCCGTATGCACGGCACTGAGGTTGCCATAGGTAAAGAGTGTGGCGTTGAGGCGCGTGGCCGAGTCAACTGCGACGGTGGCGACGGTTGATACAACGAGGTTCAGGACTGGGTCCGCAACCCGCGAGGCAACCTCGGCGAAGCCGTCGGGGGCGTCCACCATGCTCATTAGCGCCTCGGAGAAGCGTAAGGCGCCGCTCACTTGCGAGGCCAGTGAGAAGACGAAGAGCAGCACGATGAGAATGAGCAGACCCACGTAGACGCAGACGGTCCGCCTCGCTCCAGGCTCGCGCCGCGCTGCGAGCTTGACGGTGGTCTCCTGGACCTTGCTTTCGTCGTCGCCGCTCGTGCTTGCGCTGCTGGCGCTGCTGTAGCTGCTTCTCCTTTTACCAGCCGGGGCGCGGCGCCGTCGTTTGGCGCCGTAGACGATGGCCAGGGCAAACGTACCGGCCAGGAGTGTGAAAAGGGCGAAAAAGATACCTACAAAGGCGTACGTGACGACGCCCTGGGCGTAGTTGGCCCAGCTGTCAGGGTGGTCCGAGGCGTACTGCGCGCTCAAGAGGCGGCTGATGCTGAGGTTTGCCTCTGCGCAGACACCCCGTCCGTCAGCGCACGTCGTGATGGGGCTATCAGTAAAGCTGCCCAGGTCCGTGGACACTGCCTGCAGTTTGAAGTTGGCCCGCGGCACGCCCAGCAACACCTTGAGCCCGTCCTCCTGGCCGTCTGCGCAGGCCTGCACCTGCGCCTGCGCACTCGTCACGCCATGCGCCATGAGGAGCAGCACCACCACCACCAGCAGAAGAAGGAGCTGAAGCAGCTGGACAGCTCTCCCTGTGCCTGGCAGCTTCGGTCTGGTCCTCGTCCCGCTGCCCACGCGCCGTGCTGCTGCTCCTGCTGCTGCTGCTCCTGCTGCTGCTGCTCCTGCTGCTGCTGTCGCCGCCATGCCGTGTCTCGCCGTGCCTGCAAGCGGTCTGCCGTTGCGGCCAGCCAGCCAGTGGCCATGGCCGTCGCCAAACGAGCGTCTCCGTCGAGGTCCGAGTCGGTCGCCGCGGCGGAGTCGGTGACGGCCGCCGCCAACGGGAGCAGCCCAGCCCACTGGCACTGGCAGCCGCGTCGCCACGACCGGACAAGACGCGCGTGACTAGGCTACAACGACTGATCTTGCCCGTGCCTGCGAAAGAAGACCTTGCCAGCTGCCCGGCGGCCGGGCCAGTCGCGAGCAAGCTAGCACGCGATCGAGAAGCGCGCGACGGCCAAGACCTTGGCCTTGGGCGTCTCGGAGTGATGAAGGCCTGAAGCCAAAGCCGCGGCGTCATCATCTTGATCACGCCCGTGCCATCATGAGGCCGTGGCTCAGTCGCAGCGCGAGCGCACGACCGGCGGTCACACGCGACTCGGTGAAGTCACGGGTCACGGTCACTCTCGCATGGCACTCTGGGCCGCGCCGGGCAGGCTGACTCGAACTCACATCAGCAGCGATCAGCCGCGTCGCTCTCGGAAAATCGGGCCCGAGTTCGAACCGGCGGCAGCGAGGCCACGGCGCGGAAACCGTAAACGTTGCTTGCTCGCTTGCCTTGCTGACGCTGGAGACTAAGTGGGAGTTCGAGCTCGCTGACCTTGCCACAGGGGACCACGGTGAGAGGTGCCTAGTAGAGGCGCCAGTGAGAAGCATGCCGCTGACTTTCCAGTTACAGGTACGCTTTCCGCAAGGGTAGCCTGGAACGGGCGCTTGCCGAACGCAAAGGTGCGGCACGTAGCGCCGACGTCCGGGGCGAGTTGATCATGCGAAAACAGAAGTTTGATTGATTGAACGACACAACAAGACGAAGAGCGCTCAGAAGGAAGCAAGGCGCGCGATCCGAGAATCAGTGATGGAACGACGTGAAGAACGCGCGCGGCGCTGGTTCTGATTACTCGTCATCATCGTCGGCGCTGCCGCCCTTCTTGCGCAGGCGGCGAAAGGACTCGCCGAGGCCGCGCATGGCGCCAGCGGCACGGGCACGCACGCCACCACCAGGGGCGGGCGGCGGCGCGTCGCCGTCGTAGGTGGGGACCGCCGGGACAACACGGCTGGACTTCGCCATGGTGGCATCGTCATCGTCGCCAAGACCGGGCGGAGCCGAGACGAGGGGCGCGCCGTTCGTACCACCAAAGCCGGCCTCCGGATCGGCGTCGCCGCGGCGGAAGCGAGAGCGCACGGAAGCGCCGAGGCGCGAGAGCTTGGAGGGGGGCTTGGGGCCGAGGTCGCCCGGCGGCGGGCTGACCTCGTTGGCGTAAGGGACGTCATTGACGTCGACATCGCCGGGGCGCATAGCCTGTGCGATGCGTGAGTTGCCGATGGCAGCGCCGACGCGCGTGCCGGCAATGGCAGTGGCCACGCGCGAGTTGACGACCTTCTCGTGGCTCATGGCGTAGAACTCGCGGAGCTGCTGGCGGCTGCGGCGAATGTCGCGCAGGCGCGTGGCGGCGCAGCAGCCGACCGGGAGGCCGACGATGAGCATGGTGAAGGCGATGAGGTACCAGCCGGAGAAGCTCCAGTAAAAGGCCTGGCCGAAGTCGCAGCAGAAGGTGTCCTTGAAGCCGAGGTAGGCGCCAGAAATGTCCTCGCAGCCGAGGACATCGTTGAGGTCAGAGGCGAATGTGGAGATGCTGGTCGAGAGGTCGGTGCTGCTCTGACGCACGTCGTCCTGCAGGCGCGGGCGCAGCGTAATGCCGGCGCCCGGCAGGATGTCGGTGAAAAGCTGATCGAACTGGTCGTTGACAATGGTGGCAGCGTTGTCGCCAAAGTAGGCGTAGAGCGCCGCGACGGGCTCGGTGGGCGTGGAGGAGCCGGTGTTGGCGACCGAGGAGCCGGAGCAGCTGTCGAGGGCGGAGCGGAGGAGCTGCGGCATGTCGAGCTCGATGGAGGTGGAGAGGGGCGGAACGTCGAGATCCATGACACAGAGCGTGCGAGAGGTGTCGAAGGTGCCGCCGACCTGAACGCAGAGCGCCGGCTGGACCTCAGTGAGCACCTTGGCGCCAACGGATTCCGCGCCGGAGCACGTATCAGCCGTGAGCATAAGCAGCGGGAAAGCGAGGGCGCCAAAGAAGAGGAAGAGCCAGGGCGCCAGGCAGACGGAGCAGCAGGCCACGGCGTAGCCGCAGCGCGGGAGACAGATGATGCAGAGCGTGAAGATGATGAGGAATGCCGGGATGAGCGCGGGCAGCGCCGTGATGGTGGTGCGTGAAAAGGTGATCTCCACAGGGAGAGCCTGGCCGAGCGCCGGGGCGATGTCGCTGATACTCTGGTCATTATAGAAGCTGATGGAGTTCTTCAAGCACTCGTCCGTAACGCACATGGCATCTCCCGGGTAGGTGCCCACTTGGCCATCCACGATGGGGCCAAGAACAGAGGGCTTGTCGTAGCTCGCAAAGAAGGAGGCCTCGGGGTAGGTGTCGGAGCCCGAGTCGGAGGTGGCCACGAAGGTCTGCACCAGGTAGTAGATGGAGCCCTCCTCGCGGAGCGCCTCGTCCGTATCGCGCGAGGTGTCAAGGATGCGTGCGAAGTCGAGCATGGGCTCGATCGAATCCGACAGGGTCGCCTGCGACGGCTCGACCGCGCCGATGATGGCGTCAAACTGCGTGCCGAGGTGCTTGAGGAGGTCCTCGACACCGGTGCTGCCGGCGGCGATGGTCGTGAGACGCGACGTGGAGAGCTCGTCGAGGATGTCGCCCAATGTGTTGGTCAGCAGGTCCCAGATCTTCGCTTCCTGCTCAAAGATAAAGTCGAAATCCGAGGTATCCACGAGCGAGGAGCTGTTGAACGCCTCGATGTCCGCACGGATGTCGGCGAGCTCGCTCTCGTACAGGGAGCCGTCCACGGAGACCGAAGCAAAGTTTTCCTTCATCTGCGCCACATCGTTGCGAACCTCCGTCATGCTCGTCGCGGCACTGTCGATACCGCTGACAGCCGAGTCCACGTCTGTGTTCAGGGTGTCAAAGCTGTCGAAGTCGATAGCGCCGAGTTCGGTCTGGGCCGTCCCGAGTGAAGTGATTGCAGTACCCAAGCTGCTGCTGACTTCACTCAGAGACGGGCTGCTGATGGCGCCTACTGCTGAAGTAAACGCGCCCAGTGCACTGCTCAGGGCCGTCCAGCCTTCAACCGGATACTGGCATGAGTCCGGTGAGGAACACGCTGCTGGGAAACTCCTGTCAGATGGATCGAAGCAAACGGTCCCCGTGGCCGCCTTGCAGGCATAGGTGTTCAACTCGCTTCCTGAAGTATCGCCTTGCGTGACGACGAAATCGACATCACCCCCGTACGCAGAGTCAAAAGCGGTGAAAGCAGCTCCCATCGCCTCGAAGGGCGAAGTCATGTCACTGATACCGTCGCTGGTTGAAGAGGACATGGTCATACCGGCGAGAGAACTTTGGAGGGTTTCCACGGCACTGATTGCACCATCTAGCTCGAGCACGTCGCCACTGGTGAAGGAGGCGACCTGGACCCGGAGCGTCAATACCTGCGCCCTCGTTGAGTTAAGAATGACCTGCGCAGCGTCGATCTGGGACGAAAGCTCGTTGGTGGCGTTTTGAATCGTGCCGTCGAAGGTGTCGCTGAACTCCTGCATCTGGTCGATGAGGGCCGGAAATTCCTCAGTGGCGTCCGCAAAGGTCTGGTTGAGCTCCTCGAGCTGGTTGGTGAAGTTGAGAAACTCCTCCGGGAGCGCGATGAGCTCGGCGTCGATGTTGGCCGGCACATCCTGGATGGAGAAGATGCAGTTGACGTTGTCGCGGAGCCCGTCGATGGTCTCGAGGGTCTCAATGACAGGATCCAGGCTTGGCAATTGCACGAGCGACGAAATAATGTCGCTCAGTTCCTCTTTGGCGGCCGTAAGGTTGAAGTTGTCCAGCGCATCGAGAATGTTATCGAGCTGTGTATCGATAGCGCTCGTGTCGATTGCGTCCACAATAGCCTTCGCATTGTTGAGCTTGGTGAGCAAGCTGGCCGCACTTGCATCGAGCGCGTCCCTGTATCCGATGACAGCGTCCATCTCAGACTCCAGCGTCGCCGGCGACTTGGCACTGTTGTACTCGGCCTTGAGAGCGCTGTAATCGGTCTTGAAGTCATCGACCCTAGAGTAATCCAGTTGCAGTGCTGAGCCTACGGCGATCAAGTAAGTGTCGATGAGAGTTTTCAGGTTGTCGGCCTTGTCGTTGAGGTCGACGTAATCATCAACAGTCTCCTGAAGGGTTACCATGGAACCTTGCAGGTCCGTCATGTCGTCCTCCACGTCCGAAATCGCGCCACCGAGGTCCTCTGCGAGGATGTCGTCCACGTCGTCGCTCAGATCATGAAGATTCGTACTGGCGGTGGTGATGGCATCATTGAGCGTGTCGAGATCAGCGAGAATATCGTCAATAGTGGCGTTCACGAGAGTGGAGTTCGGCTTGGCGTTCAGAACGGCCTCCAGCTCGTCCAGCACAGCCAGCATGGTCTCGGCGATGCTGAGGTCCGTGATGGTGTCAAAGATCTCCTGCGCGCACTCCACGGCAGTGTGCACGGTAGTCAGGTTGCCGTACTCAAAGAGCGTAGCATTGACACGTGAGATCATGCCAACCGCGGCGGTACCAATGACGGAGATGGCCAGGTCGACAACAGGGTTGGAAATCTGCGTGGCGACTTCCGTGAGGCCTTCGGGCGCCTCGACGAGCGCCATCTGCGCCTCGGTAAAGCCCAGGTTACCGCGCACCTGCGAGGCAAGGGTGAAGGCGAAGAGCAGCACCACCAGCATGAGCAGGCAAAAGTACGTGCTCACCGTCTGCCACATCGGGTACTCGCGGATTTCCTCGCCCTCCTCCGTGAACCCCACGGTCTTGGCGCCGCACCGGCGGCAGCAGCTGCAGCAGCGGCAGCAGCGCAGCAGGATCGCCGCGGCGCCGGACACGATCGTCACCAGCGCGAAGAAGATGCCCAGGAACGCGTAGAACACCACGCTCTGCACATAGTTCACCCAGCTGTCCGGGTTCTCCGACGCGTACGCCGTGTCCAGCATCACGTCCGCGGACAGCTCATCGATCCACTCCGCCGTGCAGATCGACTCTCCGTCCGGGCACGCCTCCACGGGGCTGTCGAAGCTGCCCAGGTCGTTCGAAACGCCCTGCAGCTGGAAGTTCACGCGCGGCACGCCCACCACCACGTTCAGGTCGTTCTTCTCGCCCTCCTTGCACGCCTTGATTTCCGCGCCCGCCGCCGCGACCGCCGCGCTCGCCCACGCCGCCCACGCCACCGCCGCCGCCGCCCGCATCCTGCCTCGCCTCGCCTCGCGCGCTCGCCGCCGCCGCTTGCTGGTCTGCTCTGCTCTCGCTGCGCCCGCGCCAGCGCGCCAGCGCGCCGCCTGCCGCGCCCGGACGCGCGCGCTGCCCCCCCGGGCCCCGCGCGCGTTGGGGCGCCGCCGGCCCCCGGGGGGGCCCCGCGCGCGTCTGCGCGCCCGCGCGCGCGCGCGCCCTGCTTGCTCCCGTCCGGCGCGTGCACACGCCCCGCTCCGGGGCCGAGTCCGAGTCGCGCTGCCTGCGCTGGCCGCGAGCTGGCAGCGACACTGGCTGTGACTGGCAGCGGCCTCCTGCGCGGCGCGCTCCCGTGCCGCGCCGGCAGCGGTGACGGAGCCGAGCTGCGCCGCCGCTGCGGGCGCCTCTCCAATCAACCATCGTCCTCACTGGCGCTCGCCCCGCACACGGCTCCTGAGTCGCCTCCTGTCCCGACTGCTTGGCGGCCATGTGCACGCGCCCGGCACTGCAGGCCGAGGCTGCCTCTGCCGCTGGCCGCCGCAGGGAGCGCGCGGCAGGCAGGCGGGCGGTGCACTGCTGGCGGCGTGGGCGCGGGCTGACGCGGGGGCGAGTCCAGGCCCTCCGGGCCGGCGGGCGGCTCGAGAGGCGAGGCGAGGCGAGGCGAGGCGAGCGCCGAGCGGGCGGGCACCGAGCGTGCAGCTGGAAGCCGTGGTGCGGCGGCGTAAACGGCGGCTTCCACGAGACCTCCTCCAACCGGCTGTGGGCCAGCCGGCTCCAGCCTGAGCAGCTCGTGGCCGACTACGAGCGCCGCTCCGCCGCGGCGTAAGAGTGTGGCGAATCAATCTTCCTGGTCGGCCGGCGGCGGATCCCTCGCGAGCGAGCGCGCTTGGAGCCTTGGACGGCTTGCGGCCTCCTGTCAGTGTCAAGTCAAGATCAAGTCTACCACGTAGCCATGGGATTCCCCCCAGGCTACGCCGCTACGGCTACCTTCTTCATGTCAAAGCGAACTGGCCGGCGCTGGCCGTGCTCGCGAGGACACGCGGCGCGCCGGGCGCGGCCACCTGGCAAGCCCTGCGCGCGCTGGACTGCGTCGCCGCCTGCGGCCTGCTGTCACTGCTGCGGGACAGGTTGCGACATAGGAGCAGCCAGGTGTATGCTCTCATTAGCCACCACACAGCCGGCGTTCACGTTTGTCCGGTGCACCCGGCGCCCCGGAGCCCGCTCCGAGTCGGCGCCGCACCGCGCCGCACTGTCAGCTGTCGCCTCGTCTCGACTCGACTCTCGTGTGTGCAGAGCTAAGTTGAAGGCTTAGGTCGGTGCGTCAAGATCTCTGCACTGCCTGCAGCCAACAGTCTCAGACAGCGCTCGCTGGCTGCTCTAGGGACAGCGCTCAGGCTGGTTGCTCTTGAGCCCTGGCAGCCTGCGTCATCACTAGCTAGCTAGCTAGGCCTGCCCGTGGAAGGGAGACCATTGCAGTGATTGCACGACCTGACTGCCCCTGGCAGAACTCCGGACGGCGATCGCGCTGCTCGCGCTCCACGCAAATGAGCTCCACGTTACGGCACGCCATGCGCTCGAAGCCCGTCCCTGGCCGCCGCGGCCGAGGCTAGGGACTACGCCGTTGGCGTCTGGCACAGCTTTGCGTCTTGAAGAACGTCTTCGTCTGGCTGCCGTGGCCTGCCGTGCCGTGGCATCCTGATGTGGCGCGGCGCTGGCATGGCACTGGTGCCAGAGCCCGAGAGAGCGGCCGCGGGCGCGCGCGCGCAGGCGGGCAGCCAGCGCGGGCAGAGAGAGCGGCGCCGTCCGTCCGCGCAGGCGCAGGCGCGCAGGGAGGATGCAGCGCGCGCGTGGCGTGGGCGCGGTGGCGGCGGCGCGGGCGTGCCTGGAGCGCGCGGCTGCAGCGCGCGCGCTGGGCGCCTTCGCGGAGGTGCGCGAGGCCGCGGCGGTGGAGGCGGACGCGGCGGCGGCGGCGGCGCGCTGGGAGCGCGGCGCGCCGCTCAGCGCGGTGGACGGCCTCGTGGTGGCCGTCAAGGACAACCTGTGCGAGGCGGGCGCGCGCACGAGCGCTGCCTCGCGCATGCTGGAGGACTTCGTGGCGCCCTACGACGCGACCTGCGTGGCGCGCCTGCGCGCGGCCGGCGCCGTCTTCATCGGCAAGACCAACATGGACGAGTTCGGCATGGGCTCCTTCGGCCTACACTCGCGCCACGGCGCCTGCGTGCGCCCCGGTGACGGCCGCGTCGCGGGCGGCAGCTCCAGCGGCAGCGCCGTGGCTGTGGCCGCTGGCGCCTGCGACCTGGCGCTCGGATCCGACACCGGCGGCAGCGTACGCCTGCCGGCGGCCTACTGCGGCGTGCTGGGCTTCAAGCCGTCCTACGGCCGCATCCCGCGCCACGGCCTCATCGCGTACGCCAGCAGCCTCGACACGGTCGGCCTGCTGGCACGCGACGCAGACTGCCTGGCCGCGGCGCTCGCCGTCTGCGCAGGGCCTGACCCGCTCGACTCCACCTGCCTGCAGGAGCCCTGGGCCCCGGCCCCGGCTTCCGACCTCGACGCCCGCCCGCTCCGCGTCGGCGTGCCGCTCGACTACGACGTGCGCGAGCTCCCGGACGCGGCGCGCGACCAGTGGCGCCGCCAAGCCGAGGCCGTGGCCGCCGCGCTCGGCGCCTCCGCCTGCCAGCCCGTCGCCGTGCCGGCCGTGCGCGACGCGCTGCCGGCCTACTACGTGCTGGCCTGCGCCGAAGCCTCCTCCAACCTCTCCCGCTACGATGGCGTGCGCTACGGCCACCGCACCGCCTGGGACGCCGACGCCTTCGCGGACCTGCACGCCGAGTACACAGCCACGCGCTCCGCGGCCTTCGGCGCCGAGGTACAGCGTCGCATCCTCATGGGCGCCCACGTGCTCTCCGCACAGGCTTTCGACACGCTCTACCTGCGCGCACAGGCCGTGCGCGACGCCCTGCGCCGCGACTTTGCCACGGCCTTTCACGACGTTGACGTCCTCGTCACCCCAGTCGCGCCCGCGCCAGCGCCCACGCCTGACGAGGCGCGCCAGCAGGATCCTGTGCATGCTTATCTCACCGACGTCATGACCGTCCCGTCTTCGCTTGCCGGCCTCCCTTCCATCGCGCTGCCGCTCCTCGGCGAGCCTGGCGTGCAGCTCATCGCCGCTCCGCATCGCGACGACATCTTGCTCAGCGCCACGCGTCGCGTCATGGCCTCGGCCGGCCTCTCCATTCACTCTCGCCTTTGAGGACAGGGCGAGGACGTTGGAACATCGACTGTGCTTTGCTCAAGCCGCGACAAATGAGCAGCGGCTGTGCTGTGTGCTGTGCTCGAGCTGCGACATTCAGGCAGTGACTGTGCTGTGCTGTGCTCGAGCTGTGACCATTTTCCAGCAGCGACTGTGCTGTGCACGAGCTGCGACATTCAAGCAGCTCGCGCCAGCTTTGCTCATGCCTTCCTTCCACTTTTTCTATGCAGCGCTTGCTCGCATTCAGGGCCTTGACGGCCTCATGATTGACCTTTTGTCTGCGCGTGATTCGTTGATTGTCTTTTGCGATCCGCGACGGATCATACAACTGCGCTCGAACTTGGATACTTGAACTCGGCTTGAACTCGGTGGCTGGCGTTTCTTCCTCGTCCCCAAGCGACCACTGCCAGCCAACCCGAGCAGCTACCTGCTAGCCTAGCTCAGCAGCTAGCTAGCTAGCACTCACAGTCAAGAAGAAACCGTCTGACCTACGGTTGCTTTTCCCGTGCTTTTCCTCTGCGCTACATCAGTGCTCGGCTTGACGCCGCGCTGCGGGCGGTGCTCGCGGTGCTCGGCCTCGAGCTCGTTCGAGGCAACGTCGGTCCCGCCCCAGTCCGCTGCGCTGCGCACAGGCGCGCGAAGCGGGGACGCCCGCACCGGACCGGGGCGCCGCCCCCGCGCGACAGCACAAGGCGAGCCGCGCCCCGGGGACCCTTTCCCGCGGCGGAGCAGGATTAAGATCAGATCAAGATCCTCGACGGCGCGGCCAGCGACGGCGCCCGCGCGGCGGAGTGGTGGGAGGCCGAGAGGGAAGGAGAAAGGCCCCGCGCGACCGTCTACGCGCCCGCCGGCACCATGGACAACAACCGCATGGCCAGCAACGGCGCGCGCGGCGGCGGCGGCTGGTACGTTCGACGAGGGGCCCGAAATGGCATGATGAGGGATGCAGGATGCCGGCCGACCTCAAGCTTTGCCTGCAGGTCGCTAGCTGCTGGCTGGGAGATTGGGAGACGACTGACGAGCGCGCGCATGCGCACCCACCGCCCCGACGCAGCCTCTGCGCCGCCTTCGTGCTGGCGCTCTTCGGCACGCTGAGCCCCTACTGGCTGTGGTCCTACACATTCATGGCGGGAACCGTGACGAGCACCGTGGGCACCGGGACCTTCGTGGTGAGCTCCTCGTCCAAGCAGTGGCGGTGCTCGTGGTGGACGACCTGCTTCGTGTCGCAGCAGTGGAACTCCTTCGATGATATCAACAACACGGCGTGCCAGGGCGACTACTTCAATGAGTTCGGCCAGTTCGGCTTTTGCGACGGCGGCGAGGGCGGCACCTTCTCCCGCCCGGCGGAGATCTCCGCCATCCAGGGCCTGGCCATCGCCACCACGGTCTTCCTCTTTTGCGGCTGCGTGCTGGCCTGCACGGCGCCGGCCGCCGGCGGCAGCAAGGTGGGCTTCCCGGCAGCTGTCTGCTCCTTCATCGCCATGTGCACGAGCTGCGCGGCCTTCTCCGTGGCGGTCTCCTTCGGCTGGTACGAGAAACTGCGCGACGGCCCGCAGGCCGCGCTGCCCTTCGTCACCACGGACGGCTGCAACGGCCCGTGCCTCTTCATCGATCCCATCAACACGCGCGAGCTGTACTGGGGCCCTGCCTTTTGGAGCTTCGTCACCGTCTTCGTCATCACCTTCTTCACCACCTGCTCGCTCTGCGCCCTCTCCAAGAAGCTCGACGACGACCTCGACGGCGGCAACTACGGCGCTGGCAAGGTCCCCTCCGCCGACGACTACGGCTACACCGCGACCAACGCCTGATGAACCAGCCTTCATCCCTTCTCGTCTCGTCCGTCTCTTCTCTCCGCGCTTCCTTCTTCCTTCAAGGAGCTAGAACCAAACCATGAGCAAAGCACCTTCTCATCCTTTCCTTCCCCGCCTCCTCGCACGCGCCCGGCCGTCCCTCCCTCCACCAGCACGGCGACTTGACTGACCGCTACGGTGGACTCGCTCCCTCCGCTTCCCTCGTGGACTCTCTCTGTCAACTTGAGCTACTTGACCGCTCCGGCTAGGCCCGCCGCTACCGCAAACCCTAGCAGCCCGCGGGTTCGCCGTCGGCCGGTCCCGTTTCCCCTCGCACACCCGGTCCCCGGCCCACAGTGCCACTCGGCTCTGGCGCTCTTTGGCCGGGGCTCACTCGGAACCCGGAACTGGCCTCTTGCTTGCTCTTGGTTGCTGCAGTGGGCAGAGCAGGCCCGGATCAACTCACGGGCAGGCACGCTGTCAACGTCAGCCGGCCGGCCGGCCGTCCATCCCTCCCTCGGCGGTGGGCGGCGCGCGCAGGCGTGGCGTGCAGACCGCCTCGGCTCGGCTCGGCTCGGCTCGGCTCGGCTCGGCTCGCGGCTCGGCTCGGGTTCGGTTCGGGTCGGGTCGGTGAGGAGGATGCGCGGTCTGGCGGCGGTCTGGGGCGCGGCGCTGGCCGTGGGCGTGGCGCTCGCCGTGGGCAAGGACATCGAGAGCGTGCGCGAGCTGCACGCGACGCTGACGAGCGAGCTGCAGCTGGGCATCGACCTCGGCACGACGCAGAGCGTGGCGGCAGTGTGCGTGCAGGGCGCCGTGACCGTCGTGGAGGTGGACGGCGCCGCGCTCACGCCGTCCGTGGTGCACTTCCCCGCGAGCAGCACGGCCGGCGCCAAGCCCAAACCGGTGGTCGGCGCGGGCGCCGTGCAGCAGCGCGCGCGCGACGAGGGCACTGTGGTGTACGCGTCCAAGCGCGTCATCGGGCGCCAGCTCGAGGACGCGCGCAGCGCCGGCCTCGACGGCCTGCCAGGCTCGCTCACACAGGACACGCGCGGACGCGCGTCCTTTCGGCTCGCCAACGATGACCTCGTCTCGCCCGAGCTCGTGGGCGCGCTCGTGCTCAAGAAGCTCAAAGCAGCCGCCGAGACCTCCTCAGCGCTCGACTGGATGCGTCGCACGCTCGGCTTCCGCTTCCGCGCCGTCACCGTCACGGTGCCAGTCACCTTCGACGTCGACCAAAAGGCGGCCACTGTCAAGGCATGCCGCATGGCAGGCTTTCGCCAAGTGCGCGTCATCGAGGAGCCCGTCGCGGCTGCCATGGCGTACGGCCTGGGCCGCGAGCGCGAGGCCAGCCGCGTCATGGTCTTTGACATCGGCGGCGGCACGCTCGACATTGCGCTCCTGCGCTTCAATGCGTACTCGGACAACTTTTACATTGAGACTACCGACGGCGACCTGCACCTGGGCGGCGAGGACTTCGACCTTGCGCTTGCCGACTGGTTGCTCGCGCAGCCCGCGGCCGCGCCCATCGCGGACCATATACGCGCCTCACCACTCGCCTGGCAACACCTGCTCACCGCCGCGGAGCGCGCCAAGCGGCGCCTCAGCGACGACCTAGACACCACGGTCTGTCTGATTCAGTCCGCGATCACCGAAGCGGCCGAGTCCTGCGCGCACGAGGTCGCAGTCACGCGCCACGACTTTGAGACCGTCACCGCTGCCTTGCTTCAGCGCGCGCAAGCCGCTGTGTTGCGCGTCATGGCCGACGCGCAGGTCTCCCTGGACACAGCGCTCGACGTGGTCTTGGTCGGCGGCTCGAGCCGCATCCCGGCGCTCCGCGCACAGATCGCCACGCTGCTTCCGCGCGCCACCCTTCACTACGACGGCGTTGACCCGGACCAGGCCGTGGCCATCGGCGCGGCGAAGAGCTGGGGGTGTTCGCACGCGGAGGGTCAGAGGCCGGCCGCCGCATCGGGCTGGAGCTCACGGCGTCCTTCAACATGAGTGAGAGGACGCGCGTCACCTTCGCCGCCGGTGCGCCTGATCGCGAGACGCCGCGGATGGTGCGCTGGCGCGAGCCAGCAGCGCGATGGCATCGTGTTGCCGATTGATCTTTGCCAGCGCCTGTGGCGTGCAGCCATCGTTGTCGAGCAGCGTGTGGTCCGCGCCAGCGCGCATGAGCTCCAACATGCACGGCAAGTGCCCTGCCCAGGCGCACTTGTGCAGCGCCGTGTCGCCATACTCGGTGTCCTGGGCGTTCCTGTCAGCGCCACGCGCCAGGAGCGTGGCGACCGCCTTGGCGGCCCCGCGCTGCGCCGCGATTTGCAGCGGTGTCTCGCCCAGCAGCGTGCGGCACTCCAAGTCTGCGCGCAGGTTCACCAGGGCCTCGATTGTTTCGGGGTGGTCCCCAGCCGCGGCCATGTGCAGGGCCGCCCAGCCCGCCTTTTACCGCTTCTGTATGTTAGTGCTTTTATAAAACTGTGTCATACGTGTACTTTATCTTCGTGATCCCACTCACCTTGTCGCGGACCTCATTGACGTCCACCTCCTCGCGCGCTAGCTCCACGACCTCGCGGACGTTGCCGCCACGCGCTAGAACGAGCACGTCCACCTTCGCGCCGTACTTGGACCGTCGGTTGCGCTGGCCCATGAGCTGCATACCGCGCGTCAGCGTCGGGTGGATGGCTTCCTCCTCCTCCTCCTCTTCCGCTTTCGCCTCCTCCATCCTGTTCCCACTGGCACCATGCATCCCCCCCCACCTCCCGCCGGCGTCGGCGCCAACCGCGCGCGCAGGACGCCGCCAAGGTCCTTGGGCACGGCCACCGAGACGACCTCCCTCCTCCTTCGCCTCCTCGAGGAGTCGAGGACTAGCGTCGTCAGGTCTTCCAAAGAACTGACAGTGAGTGAGTGCCGCAGATGTTGCATACTGGACAAAGGTGTCTCGGGACTTATGGCACGCGTCCCGGACAGCGGAGTGGCTGGCCAACGGACACAGCAGCATGCGTTGGACATTGTGAGTCTCGGAGCTGGAGCGAGCCGGACACGGCGGGCGCGCGTGCGTCGCAGAAGCGAGAGGCGTGCTCGCTCGCTCGCTTAACTTGGCTCGGCTCGGCTCGGCTTGGCTCGCCTCGCCTGGCTCGCGCGCGCAGGCCGGCGAGCGAGCGAGCGAGCAAGCGAGAGAGGCGCCTGCATTGCACAGCTCCGCTTTGCTGCTTGCTGCACGCGTTCGGCCGCCATGACGGAGGAGATCGACGCGCACGTGGCGCGCAAGTATGAGATCTCGCAGCGCCTGGGCAAGGGCGCGTACGGTATCGTGTGGAAGGCGGTGGACAAGCGGACGCGGCAGACGGTGGCGCTGAAGAAGTGCTTCGACGCCTTTCGCAACGCGACGGACGCCCAGCGCACGTACCGAGAGATCGAGTACCTCAAGCAACTGGGCGAGGACGGCGGCCACCCGAACATCATCCGGCTGACGTCTGTCATCAAGGCGGAGAACAATAAGGACATTTACCTGGCCTTTGAGTACATGGAAACGGACCTGCACGCGGTGATCCGCGCCGGCATCCTGGAGCAGGTGCACAAGCAGTATATTATTTACCAGCTGCTGCGCGCCGTCAAGTTCATGCACTCGGGGGACCTGCTGCACCGCGACCTCAAGCCGAGCAACGTGCTGCTCAACGCGGACTGCCATCTCAAGGTCTGCGACTTCGGTCTGTGTCGCAGCATCGCGGAGGACCCGACCAACAAGGCAGCGTATTCAGAATACACCGCCACGCGCTGGTATCGATCCCCTGAGATCCTCATGGGGTCCACCATGTACTCGGTCGGCGTAGACATTTGGGCGCTAGGGTGCATCCTTGGAGAGATGCTCCTCGGCAAGCCCCTCTTTCCCGGCACATCGACCATGAACCAGCTTGAGCGCATCCTGGAGCTGACCGGTGCCCCGGAGCCGGAGGATCTGCAGTCGATCCAGTCGCCCTTCGCGGTCAACATGCTCGAGAGCCTCGCCAAACCGCCGCGCAAGCCGCTCGAGGAGATGATCCCGGGCGCCCCGGCTGATGGCCTCGACTTCATTCGCCGCTGCATGCACTTCAACCCGGACAAACGTGCATCCGTGACCGACCTGCTCGAGCACCCATATGTCGCGCAGTTCCGCAAGGCAGACGAGGAGCTCACCGCGCCGCGCAAGTTCGAGATTGGCTCCAACGACAACATCAAGTACACCGTCGACGACTACCGCAACCGTATCTACGATCTCATTAAGCAGGCCAAACATGACAAGACCAACGCCAAGCGCGCCTCGACCAAGAACCCTGCGGCATCCACCATCCCAGCGCACCCGGATCCTGCTGTTGTGCGCCATCCTGGTGCCTGAGAAAGTTCAAACCGATCGGATCGGATCGAATCGAATGAAAGCGCATGAACGAATGATTGAGTGAATGAAGAAGTGCAGTGAGTGAGTGAGTGAGAAAAGAAAAGAAAACAAGGCGAATGGATGGGATGCGTTGCGGTCTCGAATTGCAAAATTGCGATCAAATCTCAATGACGGCTGGCGAAGGCTTGCGGATGTGCCGCATGGAAGCACCCGCCGCCGTCGGCTTGAAGGGGGCCTGAGCACCATAGGGACGAGGAACGCCGAGAGCGTCGTCCGGAATATAGGCATTAGGTCGAGCGACGGCCGTGGTGCGCTTGGGACCGGTCGGGGCGGCGTCGAGGCCGCCCTGCGCGTCAAAGGGGAGCGGCGGGCCCTGAAGACGGGCGCGTCTCCTCTCGTGGAAGCGCTTCTGTACGCGGTACCACTCGAACTCGGCCTCCTCGGAGGGCGCGTGGCCCTGTGCGAGGCGCGTCTGGGCGTCGTGCAGGTCGGTCTCGCGGTCGTGCTTCTCTTGGTCGAGCTTCATGGCGGTTGCTTGGTACATGGAGAGCTCCGAAACGATGGCCATCATGCGGCGCGTGGTGTCCTTGATTCGGGACTGGAAGGAGTTGACCTTCTTGGCGAGCGCCAGCGTGGTGGTCTTGCCGTCGGCGGCCTTGGCGCGGAGCTTGGAAGCGAGGTCCGTGACTTCCTCGAGCACAAGCTCCTTCTCGAGGAGCTCCTCCTTCTTGCCGTTGAGTCGGTGTGTGAGGACCTGCAGCTTGGCCTGCAGCTGCTCGAGGTCCGGGTCGTCGCCGAGGAGCGCCCGCCAACGGTCTTTGTTGTCGGGCGTCTCCAGGTCGGCGCAGAGGCGCTGTGTGAGCGAGCGCTCCTGGGCCAGGTCGCGCTTGAGGCCGAGGACCTTCTCAGCAAGCTCCGGCACGACGGGCAGCTTTTTGCGAAGCCCGTGAAGAGAGCGCTCGATCTCGGCAATCTCGATCTTGGCAAGGCGGATGTCCTCCTCCTTGGCGCGCAGGCCCAGCTCGCCGCGCTTGAGCGTCTCCTCCTGAATGTTGGCCTTCTCGTAGAGGATGCAGAGCTCGTCGTTGCGGTCGATGAGCTGAACACCGGAGAAGTTGCGATTCTCGACGGCGGCCTCGTACTGCTTTTTGAGGCGCACCATGGCCTTTTCGATGCCATTGATGATGGAGTTGAGCTTGTCGATCTGAACGATCTGCTTCTCCACTTGCGTCTGGCGCTCCTGATAGACGGCCTGGGAGCGGTTCATGTCGTGGCGCGCCGCGTCGCGCTGCGTCTGCGCGGTCTGGTGCGCGAGGTGCTCTTTGGTCAGCGCCTTGTCCTTGGAGACGGACTCGTTGCGCAGAATTTCAACCTCGTTCTCAAGGATCTTGATCTTCTCTTTCATCTCAGCGAGCGCCTGCGAGCTGGCCTGGATGAGGTTGACATACTTGTTGCGCTCGTTCTTGACCACGTCGTAGAGCGTGCTGAACTGGCGCAGCTTGCTCGTTGTCTCGGTGAGGCGCTTGCTCAGGTCCAGCACGGTGAGTTCCTTGATCTTGAGGTCTTGCACGGCAGCCTTGTGGCTGGCCGCCGCCTTGCTGGCATCCCGCGCGCGCAGCTCGCGCTGCGCGCTCAACATGGACATCTGCTTCGCCTGCTTGTGCTCTTCCTCGACCCAGAGCCCAATTTGGCGCTCGCACGCCTTGACTTGCGCCACGGCGCTCTCCATCTCCTGCTTCTTGGACTTCTCGATGTTCTCCTGCCGCAGGTAGTTGGCGATGAAGACGTCAATCTCCTGCTGCAAAGCCGCCACCTTGCGCGTGAGCTCCTTGTTTTCGGTCGCGTACAGATTACGCGAGGCGACCAGGTCGGCGTGATTCGACTCGAGCTGCGGGATGGTGGCCTTGGTATTGTCCAGCTGCGCGATGCTCTTCTTGAGCGCCTTCTTTGTGCCATCATAGGACTTTTTGGCCTGCGCCAGGTCTGTGAGCAGGTGCTTGAGCCCAAGGCGCTCCTCCTTGAGCACAAGCTCCAGCTGCACGCGTTGCGCAAGAATGTCCTGGTGCGCTGCGCGCTCCTCTTCGAGCGACTTGCGCAGCGCGTCCACGTCGCGCTCACGCTGCTCGATCGTGGTGCGGTGCAGGTCCAGCTTGCGCGAGAGCTCCTTGCCGTTCTCGGTAATGCCTTGCTTGCGGCGATCCTGGTCGGCTAGCTGATCGGCGCACGCCGAGAGCCGCGTCTGCAATGCGCTCACCTCCTCCTTGAGGTTTTGCACGGCCGTCTCCACCACGTCGGCCTGCTTGCGAATGCGCTCCGGGTCGCTGCGGATCTTGCTGAGCGTCTGCTTGAGCTGCAGTCGGCTCTCGGTGAGGTCCTCGGCAAGGTTGTCGAGCTGCTCCTTGCGATGCGCCAGGCCATCCAGCTCCGCCTTGCTCTCCTCGAGCGCCTTGTCCTGCGCGCTACAGTCCTCCTCCAGCTGCTTCACCTTGAGCTGGTTCTCCTCAAACACGGGTCGCACCAAGTCTGCATTCTCCTTGCGGACAAATTCTAGCTGGCGCTCCAGCTCGTCTCGCTCTGACTGGTGCTCCACGACCTGCACGTGCAGCGCGGTGCTTTGTGCCATAAGCTCGCTCAGTTCGCGAGCCGTGGTCTCGCACTCCTTTGATAGCGCCGTCGTGGCCTGCCCATCCTCATGCTTGCGGATGTTCAGCTTTTCCAGCTTGATCCTTTCTGCGAGCAGGTCCTGGTTGAGCTGCTTGGCCCTTTTCAGCGCTTTCTTCTCCTCTTGGTACAGCTCCAGCGTGCTCTTGTGCAGCAGCTCGTACTGCACCTTGAGTGCGTCCGCCGCCTCCTGTCCAAGCTTGCCGGTCGACACCAAGTCGTTCAGCAGCACAAACGCTGCACTGTTGCCGATGTCCACCAGCTCCATGCCGGCGTCCTGCTGCGCCGACAGCAGATCATCCTCCTCCGCCATTTTCTTCTGTGCCCCGCCGCAGCGTTAGCGCAGCGGAGCGGAGCGCAGCGCAGCCGAGCGCAGCGCGCAGCAGCGCGCGCCGCCTCGTCAGCGCTTGCCTGTGCACCCCTTCGCGCAGCGCGCGCGCGCGCGCGCGCCTAGCAGGCAAGCAAATTGCGTGCCCCGCACTGATCGATCCGCCAAACCTCGCCGTGCGCTCGCTTACTCATGATGCCATCCATCCTGATGGATGACGGATGGCAAGGTGCGCGCGCGAGGAGAGTGAGAAAATGTAGCACAACGGCTATCTCAGGTCGCCCGCGACTGTGCTGTTTGGCTGACCATGAATCAATCGAAGGAAAGGCGCTGGGCTTATGATGTGGACGGCCTCTCGCCGGAATCTAATCGAGAGGCAAGCTCTTTCCTGCGCTCGCTCACTCCTTTTCCTGGGCACGGGCGCAGTGGCGGCGGGAAGCACCATGTTCTCGGGCGCGCGGCGGCACGCTGCCACGCACAGTCAAGTCTGTGCTGAAAGAGGATGGTAAGATGGTAGTAAGAATCATGATTGTTTTTGCTGCTGCTCAGGCTGCTGATCGTGGTGGCCGTAAGAGAGGTGGACTTGGCACGAAATTGCGGTGTCGAGGTGAGCCGAGCCGCCAAGCGTGCCGAGACGAACGGCGAGATTGTGCATGCCAGCACGAAGACGTTGCTGGCCAGACTCATCGGCAAGACGATAGGCGTAGTGGTCGATGGGGATTTCAAGGTCTGCAGACGCGCCGGCGGCGAGGGACACGCGTTGATAGCCTACGAGCGTCTGCGCAGGAATCGGGTGCGGCGCACGGACGGCGTGGTCTGGCACATGGTATACCTGCACGACCTCGTCGCCGGGGCGAGCGCCCGTGTTGGTGATCTTGCAGTGAGCTTGTGCAGAGGAGCACGAGCAAGAGTCGAGGCGAAACGTGGTGTAGGAGAGCCCCAGGCCAAAGGGGAAGAGCGGCTTGTCCCGAAGGTAGCGATAGGTGCGGCCCGGCAGTCTGGCCATGTCAAAGTCGTACTTGGAGACCTGCGCCTGGTAGTCGGAGGCATAGACAGTGTAAGGCAGCTTGCCCCAGCGATTGGCGTCGCCAACGAGGAGCTGCGCGACGGCGAGCATGCCGCGCGCGTTGGGCGAGAAGGCCTCGACGACGGCAAGCGGCGCGGACGAGGGAGCGGCGAGCCAATCCTCAGAGAGCGGGCCGCCGTTCTGCAGAATGACGACGGTGGGCCGGCCGAGCGCCACCACCGAGGCGGCCAGCACGCGCTGTGCGGGCGGGAGGTCGGTGGAGAGCCGGTCAATGGTCTCGCGCTCGAGCGCAAGAGGCGTGCCGAGCGCGAGCACGACGACGTCGGCGCGGCGAGCAGCTTCGAGGGCGTCTTCGAGGGCGGTTGGGTCCACGGCGGAGGCGAGGTCGCCCGAAACGACCGCCGCGATGTGCGCCGGGTCAATGCCGGCGACGGTGCGCAGCGCCTGGAGGAGGTTGACACCGCAAGGTGGATGCGCGCAATAGGGCTGGGAGGCGTAGTCGGACCAGAGCGCGTCGGAGGTGTTGGCGAAGGGGCCGAGCAAGGCGACACGCGGCGTGCCACGGCGCAGCGGGAGCGTGGCGTTGTCGTTGCGAAGAAGCACGGGCGCCTGAAGCGCTATCTCGTGCGCAATGCCATGGTGCGTGGTGTTGTCGACGACACTGATGGGCACATGGTCGTACTCGCTCTCCCCGAAACGGTCGAAGAGGCCGGCGCGCAAGAGCGCCGCAAAGAGGCGGCGGCCGGCGGCACGAATGGTGTCCTCGCGGACGAGGCCGCGGCGTACGGCCTCAAGGAGGGCACCCTTGTCACGCAAAACGGTGGAGCCCATCTCCAGGTCGGTGCCGTTGTTGACGGCCCAAGCGGCGGCATGCACGTTGTCGGGCGCCAGAGCTGGGCTGCCAAGCAGGTACTTGACAGCGCCGCAATCGGAGGTGACGATGGCGTCCGAAAGGCCCCAGGCGTCGCGGAAGGTGTCGCGCAAGATGGCCGCGTTGGCGCAGGCTGGTGCGCCGTTGATTGCGTTGTAGCTGCACATAGCGCCGGCCGGGTGGCCGAGGCGCGCGGCGAGCTCGAATTGGCGCAGGTAGGTGTCGGCAAGGTCAAAGGCGGAGATGGCGTGGTCGTCGGAGCCACGGTGCTGCTCGACCGAGTAGGCGGCGAAGTGTTTCATGAAGGCGAGCACGCGCGGGCGGCCCTGCGCGTCGGGCTCCTGCATGCCCTCGATCATGGCGGCACCTAGCGTGCCGGTGAGCAGCGGATCCTCGCTGAGCAGCTCGCTGAGGCGTCCGAAGCGCGGATCCCGGATGATGTTGAGGTTTGGCCCGAAAGCAGTGAGCCCGATACGCTCCCGGCGCTGCGCTGTTTCCGTGTCGCCGACCGCGCGATACCAGCCTGCGTTGCGGAACGCGCGCATCTCGAAGCTCAGCAGGCGGCCTTTGGTGCGCATCACCGATGCGTTGAAGCTCGCGCCGCACCCGAGCGGCCCGTAGATGGATGTGCGGCAGCGCCCGTCCGGCAAGCATGCCGACGCCACGTCCGAGTTCATCTCCGTGAGCCACATGTAGTCGGAGATACCCAGGCGCTCTATGGCGCCGCTGTGCATGTCACACGTGTTGCCACTCTCTTCGTCGGGCGACATCCACTTCACCACCTCTTCCAGCTCCAGCTCCGCCACCAGCGCCTCCGCGCGCGCGTCCGCCGACAGGGAGACGTTGCAGAAGGCAGCGTCCTGCCAGGCCTCGCCGCACCACGACCCGTAGTTGGGCTCCGCGCTCGCGTTCGCGCCGCGGGCCACGGCCGTTGTCGCCGCGGCTGCCGCCGCCGCCGCCGCCGCCGCCAGGCATTTCATCTTGCGCCGGCGGCGTCCCGATCTTTGATTATCCTTTTTGCTTGTCTGCCGATCCGCCGCCAGACCCACGGAGCAGGGACGACTCTGGAGTGTCCAGGTCCTTTCTTCACGACAACGAGTCACGGAGCACCTCCGAGTCGAAGGAAGCCTGAGCAAGCAAGCGAAACAGCGAAACAGCGAAACAGCGAAACAGCGAAACAGCGACTCGGAAGAAGAGGGCGGCGTCGCGAGCGAGCGGGTAAGGGATGAGGCGAACTAGAGAGCGAGCGAGCAAGGGAGCGAGCAAGGGAGCGAGCAAGGAGGGCCGGATTTCGAGTCGATCAAGTCAAAACAACGATCCGAGGCGGTATCGTACTCACAGCACCTTTGCGAATGCGAATGCGAGAACCGAAAAGAAATGAGAAGCGTGAAGAGCCGAGGAACGTGAAGAAAGGAGGGACGAGAAGAATCGAGAAACGAGGAGATTGATCACCGTCTACCACGACGGTTCGACGTCTCGGCTCAGTCTCGGCTCGTCAACTTGGCCATCTGCTGCGTCATAAGCAAGATGAACGGTCGCCAGGCCCAAGTTTCTGCAGGCGCTGCTTTGGAGGCGCTGCTCCCACGGTCAGCTTCTCGGCGATCAATAGAGAAGGCACGCTCAGAGAACGTGTCGCGTTGCGCAGACCGCGGCTGGCGGCGCGGAGGGGTCGTCGTCGTCACCCGGAATCGAAACAGGAGCGCGGCGCGGGCGCGGGGGCGCGCGCGCGGGCGGCGGCGGCGGCGGCGGCGGGCGGCGGGCGGCGGGCGGCGCGCGTGCCGTGCCGTGTCGGCGCAGCGGCGCGCGCGGCGGTGCGGCGGCGGAGGGCGGGCAGGCGGAAGGAAATCTCCCGGAGCGAGCGAGGCTCCTCCCCTCTCGCGGCTGTCGCGCGGCGCAATGGAGACGGCCGACGGCGGCGGCGGCGGCGGCGGCGGCGGCGGCGCGGAGATGTGCGACGCGGCGCGGCGGATTCGCGCCAAGAACCCGGGGCGCATCCCGATCATCTGCCAGGCGGATGCGGACCGCGGCGTGCCGGGGTGGCGCACGAAGCGGACCAAGTTCCTCGTCTCGGAAAGGCTCAACGTGAGCCAGTTCCGCAAGTTCGTGCGGTCGAACCTGGTGAATCCTGAGTTGCAGGCGGCAAGCGCGGCGTCGGACGTGCGCATCCGGCCGCCCAAGGTACAGCTTTTCCTGGATGAGGGTGAGGAGCTCACCGATGACACCCTTGGCGTTACGGAGCTCGACGCCAGGCACCGCGACGAGGACGGCTTCCTGTACTTGATCTATGTGACGAAGGCGTCTTCCAAGGCCGACGTGCTCGTGCATCCGGAGGCCGCTGTGGGAAGGGCAGAGGATGAGGATCAAGACCCCGGCCAAGACCAGGACCAGGACCAGGACCAGGACCAGGATCAGGATCAGGATCAGGCGCCTGTCGCGACGGCATCTGACCAGGACGACACGGTGCGCGCGGCCGTGGGCGACCTGGTGAACAGCGTAGCGCGAGAGAACGAGGAGAAGAAGCAGCCAGAGCAGGAAGAGCAGCAGCAGCAGCAGCAGCAGGAGCAAGAACAGGAACAGGGACAGGAGCGGGAGCAGGAAGACGATGCAAGCAAGCCGGCGCAACAGCCGCTACTGGAGTGTCCGGCGACCGCGGAGGACCTGGACGAGCTGTACAAGTCGCCGGTGTTTGCGCCCAAGAAGGCAAGCATGGGTCTGGAGAGCCCACCGGCGCCTCAGCTGGACCTCTCCAAGCCGGCGGCCGAGGCGTGTCGCGATGGTAGCGAGGCGAGCCGCGTCGGTCCTGGCACTCCTCCAGGCGCGGCTGCTGCGGGCGAGGAAATGCTGCACAGAAAAGAGCAGGCGAGCGAGAAGGCCGGGTCGGAAGGTATCGTCGAAGACGACGAGGACGAGGAGCTGATGATGGGCGCGACCACGAGCAGTGCGGCGAGCGATGCGGGCGGCGCGAGCCTTGCATCAGCGTCGGCCCTGACGGCTCGCAACGACGCGCTCTTTGTGTCGATGATTCTGAGCGACGACAGCAAAGCGACCGCGGACGGCGGGTCCATGCTGGGCCCGGTTGCCGGGCACTCCTTCATGGAGGACTCGCGAGGCGATCAGCACGGGGGCGCGGTCAAGTCGACGCTGCTAGCGCACATGCAGCGGCAGCTCCAGCATGGCTCTGGCTCTGGATCGGCGCAGCTGGCGCAGGTTCCCGAGGACATGCACGAGACACAGTCAGCATCAGCTGTGGCGGCGGCGGCCGCTGCCGCTGCTGCGGTGTCATCGTCGACGGCAGCGGCCATGGGTCGACGACATGGCGAAGAGAGCGACGACGACCTGGAGTGGATCAACGTGGACTCAGATGTGCGGTCGTCTGCTGTGCAGCCGTCATTTAAGGAGCTGGGCAAGGCCTTTCTCTTTCGCAAGATCGAGGAGCTGGACCTGCAGAACGTGGTGAACAAGGAGACCTTGACGTCGGGCGCGGCATCATTGCGCAAGCTGGCGGAAAACCTGGTTCAGGGAGCCGCGGCATTTGAGGTGGACCGCACGACGGCGCTGCGCGGAGCAGGCTCGTCGGGGCGCGGCGATCTTTGGGACACGCCGCCGGCCGACCGCCATGACCAGCAGCAGCACCAGCCGCATTTACAGCAGCAACAGCAACTGCAGGACGACGACGACGAAGATGGGGATTGGACCTGCGTGAACTTTGATGCGCGCGACGAGTCTTTTGGCGCGCGCTTCCTTTGAGCGACAAGAGATCTCTGGCGCGCCTTGCGCGCAACGAATGCTTGTAACTATTCTTTTTCTTTTCTTTCTTTCTTTCTTTCCTTCAAGTTGTCGCTTCCGGACTCGACCCCCCCACTTGGTAAAACCGCGCTGGCGTCGCAATGCCAGCGATGTGCGCAACTTCAGGCATGCGCGTCCCAGGCTGTGCACGAGACGAGCGTCGACTGATGGACGTCGTTGGCAGCAAATAGGCAGGCCTGGATGAGCAGGCCTAGAATGGTGGCAAGCGCCGTGGCGGCCGTGGCGGCTGGCATGACGGCGGCGTTGGCAAACTCGAGCATGTGGCGCTGTGGGAGGTCACGGTCCATGATGCAAAAGACGTGCACGTAAACGGAGCCGCCGATGAGGCCGACGAGAAGGCAGAGCAGTAGGAGTGGGGTGTGCCACCAGAGGTGTTGAAGCGCATCGAGGAGGAAGAAGAAGAGCAGGGCGAGCTGCAATGCGGCGAGCGCCCAGAGGTGGCGCACGCGCAGTGAGAGCAGGGTCCCGGCCGAACGTGAGAGAAAGACGCCCACCTGGTAGAGCCAGTTGGAGTAGAGGTAGAAGCTGGCGCGCGCAGAGGCAGAGGTCGGGCTTGGGAAACCGATGGCGGTCCAGGCGCCAGCCTGCATGGCGTACTCGGCCAGGTAGGTGAAGAAGAGCGGGACAGTGTAGGGCCATAGCGTGGCAAAGAAGCGCATTCTGGCAGCCATGTCGAGACGGACAATGGGGCGGTGGTCGACCTCAAGGTTCTCTTGGTCATCGCTGGCGAGCAGTGCTTGGCGGTGGTGCGTGTGCTGGTGGCGAGGCGGGGCGCGCAAGAGGACAAAGTAGGCGAGGAGGAAGCCGGCCGGAAGGACATTGGCGAGCAGGAGCGTGGCCCGAAAGGAGAGGCGGCAGAGGTCGACGAAGAAGGCCTTGAAGGCGTAGCCGAAGATGCCGGCGAAGCCCGTGCCGCTGGACCAGGCCGTGAGCTCGGTGCGGCCATAGAGCGCAGTCAGTGCGAGCATGGACGACTCGCCGAGGCCCTGTGCGAAGGAGCCGAGCATGACGCCGAGCAGCCGAGGCGCCGTGGCCGTGGCGAGCGCGACGAGCGCCGTGGCCATGACGCAGCAGGCCGCGCAAGTGAGCACGCGCGTGCGGTACGAGACGCGGTGAAACCAGTAAGGCCCTGACACGGAGACGGCGAGGTTGGGCAGGTTGTTGCACAGATAGACGAGGCCGATGCCCCCTGGCTCGATGTCGGCGGCGCCGGCATTGAGCAGCACGAAGAGGCTGTTGTTGCACAGCCCGAGCAGCCAGAGCGCCGCGGAGTCCGAAGCGGTGGCGGCAGCGCCGCCACCTCCGCACCCGCGCGCCATGCCCGGCTGTTGCGATGGTGGTGCTGGTTGTGGTCCGGTTGCTGGTTATGGTGCGCATGGAGGGTGGTACCACAACAGTCGTACAAGAGAGAGAGGCCGCTGGCGCCGTCAAGAGCGCAGCCGCCCAGCAGAGCAGCAACCGGAGGGCAGGCCGCGGCGCGCGCAGCGTGATGACGCGGGCGACGATGCCGTGGTGGCGGCGGCCCCGCCTGCTGGTGTCGCTGGTCATCTTGGCGCTCGTGGTCGTGGCGTGGTTAACGGTGGACCTGGAGCAGGGCATCTTCGTACTGGCCCCGGAGGACCTCGAGACGCGGCAAAGCGTGACGACGCCTGCGACGACGGCAAGCGCAAGCGGGGCGTCAGAGACGTCGCGGCCGCCCACAACATCCGGTTCTGGCAATCGCGCGGGCCCTAGTAGCATGGCCGTGGCAACGATTATCCGTGACGTGGCTGACGTGCAGGAGATCGACATGGAAAACCTGGCGGGGCCGGCGCGCGAGCACCGCAGGATCCTGATGCGGCTCCAGCTCGCGCACGTGGCGCGCTTGCGCAAGGAGGTGGAAGCTCTGGCTGCCGCGAAGATGATGACGGCGGAGCTCGTCGTGGTGACGGCGGCCGGCCTTCCCGCGAGCGACTTGCAACACTTGGTGCGCAGCGGCGCGCGCATCGAGGTGGTGCCTCGCGGCGAAGAGATGCACGCCGTGCGATCGCTGCGGCCATACTCTTCTATCGTCTATGTACGGCCCGGCACGCGGCTGCGCGAAGGCCAATCGTTGGCGGACGTTCGCGGGAAGAAGACGTGCGCGCACATGCTGGCGCCCGTGTTGACGCAGGAGGCGTTACCGAGCTTGAAATTCTCGTACCTGCCGCACACGGAGGCGCCTAACCGGCGGCGCGAACTGGGCGTGCCACGTGGTACGGTGACAGCGGACAATCCGGCGGTGGACATTTCAAAGCTGGTCTCCTTGAACGCGTCACTGGTGGACTGGGAGCGCGACACGCGCATGCGCCGCGTGCAAGGCCTGGTTGTGGCCGCGCCAGAACCGCGCATGTACCGCAACGTGTCGGACGGGCTCTTTTTTACGCCCAGCTCGCTGGATGAGTGCACAACGCGCATCATGACCGGGCGGACCGCGGCTGTAGATGCTGCTGCAAAGGAGAAGAGGTGCGAGCTGAAGGCCTTGATTGAAGAGGTGCCAGCGGACCAGGTGATGGATGTTGACTACATTGGCGAGGCGGACTACCCCCTGCCGGTGGAGCTCGGGTTCATGGAGTCCGAGGTGAAGGAATTAACGGGCAAGTGGGCCCTGGCCATGTACGACCGACTGGAGCTGGCGGACGCGAAGGGGTGCGCCAAGGAGTACCAGGTGCTGGACATGAGCCGGCGCGCGGACGTGGCGGTAATGGAGCGCGTGCCGCGGCCGGCGCGGCCGGCCGCCCGCGCCGGGAAGTTTGCGCATCAGGTGATTGCCTTCAAAACGCACAAGATGAACGACCGCGTGAACCTCACCCTGCACAGCTGGGCGCGCGACATTTACGCGGAGGGCGGCGAGGTTGTGACAACCTTCTTGCGTGGCGTGGATGATGAGGTGCGTGAGCAGCTTGTGGCGGAGTCGCAGCGGTCCAGGGAGACCGGCTTCGAGCTGCTGAACGTGGATCACGTGAAGCTGGTGCGTAACCTTGTCCCACGCGAAGCCGCCGAGGTGATCGAGCGGTCGTGCAACGAGCAATACGCGGAGCCGCTGTACTGCCACAAGGCGCGCAACCCTGACGGCTCGGAGGGCGAGAAGAGCGTCTTCTCGCCCGACTTTCACAACGTGGACCGGCTCATGTGGCTCTACACGATTCTGGCGTCGATCGTGGTCTTTGACCACATTCAGCAGACGCGGCCTGACGTCAAGTACCTGTGGCTCGTCGACTACGACGTGACCTTTACCGGATCGATCGCCAAGCTTCTGGACCGCACGCACGACGACGACTCGGACCTGCTGTCCATCTCCTTCCACGGTGACAAGGAGCCTCAACGCGTTATTGAGCGCGAGAAGAACGCCGGCAGCAACATTGGTTTCTGGGAGGCCCTCACCACCGCCTGGCAAGCCAAGCGCCCGCACGGCCACACCTATGTCGGTCTTGCGCGCGTCTCGCGCCGCATGATCCAGTGGCTCCTCAAGGTCGTCTTCACGCCGCAGAACTGGTCCATCGACGAAGTGCTCTTTTACGACACCTGCCTACGCCACCAGCCGCACTGCAAGTACACCCCACTACAGGTGCACAGCCTAATCGGATCTTGGTCCTGGAGAGACATTCAGCCGAAAGATTGGGAAGGCTTCCTCGACGAGACTCGCAAGCCTGGCAACAGCAAGTCCGACAGGCTGTTCCACCCTGTCAAAGAGGCCGATGTGGACCTCAAGAAAGAACCGTGGTTAGCTTGAAGATGGCAGCTGCAGGCTGAATGGGCTAAACATGTCTCTCTCTTTGTGTGTTTGTACGTATGCTCAGGCTCTCAGAGGCAGACACAAGCTTTTTTGGGGGGGAGGTACCATGGTATTCGTAAGTAGCGCGAGGACTTTTTGGAGCCAGCACCACGAAGGATTGTTTTTTCGGTTGGCGTCGAGTGCCGCCGCCGCGGCCCAATGGCGAGCGCCCACCACTTTTAGTGAGACCCTTTCGACGCTTTCCCCCCTTCGAGTTCTCGCGTACCGATTCCCCCGTCCCGCCCCCCGCCCCCCCGCCCCCCGAGGATTCAGGGAGGGATCTACTGTATCTTCAACGCGTGATGCACCTCTTCTTATACTTGTACACCACCACCATCGCGCGCTCCGCGCGCTTCCCTCCTTTTCCCCCCTTCCATCCCCCATCTTTTTTTTGCCGTTCCCGACATGGGGCCTTGCGGCCCTCCCCTTGTGTGGCTTGTTTGAGGGCATGGTGATGGCGCGTACGCGCCCTTGCGCCCCGTTGCGTCCAATTTGACGTGCGCAGCCCCTTGCGTCCACCACCAGTGTGACGTGCGCAGCGGCCAGCAGCCGGAGCCCGGCCCGGCAGCCCAAGGCATGCCGCGCCGCCGGTCCGCCCCCGCCCATCAGGCTGGCCAGCCTGCCAGACCGTGACACGGCCCGTGGCAGCAGGCGGCGCGCGGCTTCGGTGCGACGGCGCCAGCGGTGACCCATCGCCCGTGGCAGGATGAGCTGGTCTGATCAGGCAGCGCGCCTCCGACTCGGAAAAGCCCGCCGGGCCAGGCGACGACGACGGCGTCAGTGCAGTGCAGTGGCCGCCTGCGTCTAAGTTGACGCACGTAGCGGCGCGCGCGGCGCCGCTTCGGGGTCCTCGTGCGAGTCGCAGGCTGGGAACCGCAACTTTGGCAGTAAGTTACCCCGATAGCCTAGTAGCAGCCGGGCCGATACCGTGACACCTGGCAGGCAGCCCACTGGCTGTGACTGGCAGGCTGGCCGTGCTGCCACTGGTTGCAACCACTCCAACTACGGAAGCGGGGAGGACTCCGAGTTGAGCTGTCCCGGCCCGTCCGGGCCGCCAAGCAAATCGTGATCGTGCCTGCGGCCTGGCACCGACGATGGACTCGTGCGATAGCGCGAGCGCAGCTACGCAGACGGTGGCCGGAGCTCGGCGGCGCTCTGGTGTGGCGCTAGCGCTGGTGTTCCTGACGGCGCTCGCAGGGCCTGTGCTGCTCGCAGCGCCAGCGTTCGCTGGGTGTGCATGCACCATCGAGGGCTCGCCGACGACCGGCATCACCTGCAGCTCGTGCGAGGGCGAGCCGCCGGACCTCACGCCGTACCTCAGTGAAGCGGCGAGCGTCCAGTCACTCCATGCCACGTCCAACCAGCTCACAAGCGTGCCGGACGCATGGAGCTCCTTCGAGGCACTGACCGACTGCAACCTCGGAAACAACCTTCTACCCGAGCTCCCCGACTGGATCACCGCGCTCACATTGCTTACGGACCTCTCTTTGGACACAAACCTCATCTCGGTTCTACCCAGCTCCATCAGCCACCTCTCGGGCCTCGGCAGATTGGAGCTGCAGGGCAACCAGCTGAACGAGCTGCCCGACACCATCGACGCACTGATGCTTCTTACCCGCTTGAATCTCACCAGCAACATACTCAAGACTCTTCCCAACACCATCGGTCAGCTCACCAATGTCCGTTGGCTGGACATCGGAGACAACCAGTTCACCGAGTTGCCCCAAGCCTGGATCGATCATGGCAGATGGACCGCAATCTACGCGAACACCAACCAGCTCACCGAGATTTCAGCGGCGGCCATGGACAAGCTTACCGGTGTGGTGACCTTCAACGTCGCCAACAACAATCTGACCAGCCTCCTGGCGCTCACTGACATGACTGGTTTGTTGGTCTCTCGGCTGTACGGGAACGAACTCACCTCGATCCCGGCCTTGCCAGTCAACATCAGGTACCTGGACATCCACAGCAACAAGATCAGCGACTTGTCGCCGCTCAACGGGCTCACGCGCCTCACATACCTCGATCTCTCGAACAACTTGGTGGACTACCTGAGCGAGGAGATTGGCTCGGTCACGGCGCTGACCTCACTTATCCTCTCCAACAACATCGGTCTGCAAGGTCTCTCGTCCGAGATGTCAAGCCTCATCGCTCTCCAAAAACTGTACGATTTCCTGGCCACTTGCTCCGCCCTTGCGCTACAATCGATGAGTGAGCTAACCGCGCTACGAGCAGCGAGATAAAATCCTGTGCACTCACGGCTCTAACCCCCTACATCGGCCAGCTCACGAACCTCGACAGATTGGAGCTACAGGACAACCAGTTGAACGAGCTGCCCGACATTTTCGAAACACTGACGCTTCTTACCCACTTGAATCTCTCCAGCAACGTACTCAACTCTCTTCCCAACACCATCAGTCATCTCACCAATGTTCGTTGGCTGGACGTCAGAGACAACCAGCTCACCGAGTTGCCCCAAGCCTGGATCGATCATGGCAGATGGACCGCAATCTACGCGAACGCCAACCAGCTCACCGAGATTTCAGCGGCGGCCATGGACAAGCTTACCGGTGTGGTGACCTTCAATGTCCCCAACAACAATCTGACCAGCCTCCTGGCGCTCACTGACATGACTGGTCTGTTGGTCTCTCGGCTGTTCGAGAACGAACTCACCTCGATCCCGGCCTTGCCAGTCAACATCAGGTACCTGGACATCCACAGCAACAAGATCAGCGACTTGTCGCCGCTCAACGGGCTCACGCGCCTCACATACCTCGATCTCTCGAACAACTTGGTGGACTACCTGAGCGAGGAGATTGGCTCGGTCACGGCGCTGACCTCACTTATCCTCTCCAACAACATCGATCTGCAAGGTCTCTCGTCCGAGATCTCCAACCTCACCGCTCTCCAACATCTGTACGTTTCTTTCACCGGGAGGCCAATCCTCGCGCTCTGCAAAGATTTGAGCTGACCACGCTGCTCCACAGCGAGATCAATTCCTGCGCGCTGACGGCCTTGCCGGATGCCATCGGACACCTGACGGCGCTCACCAAGCTGACCCTGCGCGACAACTACCTGACCTCGCTCCCGGACTCCATTCTCAACCTCGTCTCGCTCACCATGCTCGATATTCGCTCGAACTACGTCAATGCTCTTCCGGAGGACCTCGTTAGCACTCTCAGCAATCTCGAGGTGATTGAGTATTTGGGCGAGCAGATGCAGTGGCCAACGGAGTCGCCAACGGAGTCGCCAACGGAGTCGCCGATAACAACGCAAAGCAAGTGCAATCCCGGCCCAGAGATCAACGGCGCGTGTGCCTTTGTCGCTGACTCAGATGGTAGTGCGGCCTCGGCGCTTCTCGTCATCTGCTTCCTACTGCCCGTGCCGGGCATACTGGCCCTCATTATCCTCTTGCGCTCCCGGTGTCTGCACTTGCTCCCGAACATGGTGCTCTCCGTAGGTGACTTCGCCAGCGACCTTTACTACGTGGGCCAGGGTTTCTACGTGAACCAGGGGCTCATGCTCGTGAGCCTTTTGCTGGCCCTTCGCCTCGTCCCTTTCGCCGCCTGGCTGATGCGGAACCCAATGCGCGGGGAGCCCAACCCGAGCATGCCGGTTGTGGCGATCCTTTTTCTCTCGGTGTTTGGCCATTGCGCACGCGTCGCGGTCGGCATCGTCCTCTATAACCTCAGGTTGCTCCCGTTCCGGAGACCGAAGCAGCTCACTCTACTTAGCCCAGACGTGATACCCGCCTGGGGGCGCCTGTGGCAAAGGGTGGCCAGGTATGACCCGGTTGTCATTGCCAAGGCCAGTGTGGTCACTGCGGTCGATGTGGACAGCGAGCAGCAGCCTCACGTCAGAGCTGAGGTGTACGAGGACGACCAGGACTATGGAGAGGAGCTGGTCGTCGCACAGGAGCCAGAAGAATCTCGGTTTGACGAGGAGGCTTTTCGCATCATGTGCAAGTGGGATGCCGTTGCTGCGAGCTTGCTACAGCTCCTCATCCAGTTCGTCAACGGCGCGCTCCTGGGCGAAGTTGCCCTCACAAGTTATGCCTACTGGGTGACAGTGACCCTTTCTGTCCTCTTTATCGGTTCAACTTTGACGACAGCATGGGCGAAACGCCGGTCGGCACCGGAGTCTTCCAGCGAGGCGGAGGGGACCCCGTAAGTCGCAGCACTCGTGTCGTGAAGGTCGTGAAGTTCCAACAATACGATCAGATCGCTACGACTTGTTGCGAATAATGCGCTGCGACGGCCGACGGTTCCTGCTCTGTGCTCCCAACAAGAGCGACGTCCCTACGCCTTTTCAAGTTCTCCTCCAGCGAGTGCGTTCTTCACGGAGCACCAGCCGTCGCCAAGACCGAGGCCCAAGGCGCGCGCGCCTGCCAAGGCTCGGCAAGGCTTGTGAACCCATGCGACCAGATCTGATCGCCGCAAACGATGGCCATGCCCCACACACGGCTCCGGTTCGTGCAAATGCTGCGTGCTTGACGCTATTCGCCATGAGGCAACCGATCTTCCGAGCTGCCGCCAGACAGGCTTGAGGAAACCGCAGTCCGCTGGAGAATGTGCGTCCGGCCAGCAGAGCCATGCTGCGACCCGTGTGCAGAACGTCCCTCGTGTGTTCTTCTGGCCTAGCAATAGCTTACTGAAGGAAGTGAAGGAAGTGTTTTACATGCATCTCACGGCGTAAGGAGGCCACCTCAAATCCGGAAATTCGTCCCGCGCTTCGCCGCTTGGCAGGCTCGTTCGCGCGGCCCTAAGTAATGTTATGCCGGGGTGCACGTCACTGAGAGGTGGTGTTCCTGCGACGAGGCCTCCTCCGCAGCCCTGCATGACGCTAATCCCGTGAAACGCCAGCGCGGCGGCGCATGCGGGGCGGGTGCGGCGGCGCAGACGCGGGCGCGAAAAAGAAAGGCTAAGGGCGGCGCGCAGGCCTCGGAGGTGCTGCGCAATGGGTGCATGCAAGAGATGAGCGCGTGGATACCAGGTACTGAGATACTTGCTCTTGATGGTCACGGCGCACCTTGATCTGGCTCTTGACTGCGCCGATCTTCGTCTTGATCTACTGGGGCGTAGGAAACCCATGCGGGAGCTCCTCTGCGTACTGGACAGTGAAGATGTCAAGCGAATCGGCCGTCTTCATCTGTGAGTGCCTGTAAGCGAGCTCGACGAGTGGAGCCTGGAAGATCTCGGCCGTGCCTTTGCGTCCTCTGCCTCTGGCACCTGACAGCATCAGCAGGTGTGCTGCAGCGGGATCGGTGCCTTCGAGCCCGAGTGCTTTGCTGCTTGCTCGGTCCTTTTGCGTCTTGAAGAGCGTCGAGACGTAGGCCTTGACACTCGCCTCCGAGCAAAGGCAAAACTGCTTCTCGAGGTCTGCGCACATCGCCCCCGGCCCGAGCTTGTCCGAAAAGCAAGTCACGCAGATCTAAAAAAGCACCTTGATCTTGGCCCTTTTGGGCTCCATGTAGCTCTCGCCGTATGTGCTGCCCCAGTTCTGCCTGCGCGCCCAACCTTGGGGCTTGACGTCGAGATGAGGCTCTAACAAGTGATGCAGCACTGGTCCGGGTGAAAATGGAAAGATGGACAGGTCTTAGAAACGCAACGAAGCCCCGCCCCCGCGCCGGCCGAAGCGGCCGGGCGAGGAACGGGGTGAAAAGGGTTGTTGTTACGGTCGAGAGCTGCAAGGCAGGTCGAGCCGGAGTTGCGAGTCTGCCGAAGCCGCTGGGAGGCTTGGCGCCAGACTAATGGTTGCGAGGCCTGGGCAGTAACGCTGCCTAGGACCTTTGTACGGGGTACAAAGAGATGAGCGCCTTGTTGGCGCAGAGCTGCGCAGGGAGCAGCTCGCGGTGCTGCGCAATCATGAATGGGATGCATTCACGGCAGCGTGCGAAGTGTTTGAGCGCTCGGGCCTGGTCTCGATGAGATTTTGCCGCTTGCCCGGAATCGCCCCGAGATCGCCCGAGCTGGGCGCGTCACACGAGGCTTCCGACGGGGCGGGCATCCAGGCGTCGCTCTTGTTGATCTTCCACCCTCTGAGCCTGTCGCACGTCATCCCTCGATAGGCTCCCTGCAAGCTTGCACTCCGCGATGTCGCACTCGCCGTCGCGTAGACCAGGCGCGTTAGCCGCGCCATCGTCCTCAGCCTCTTCGCTCCGCAATCCTTGAGCCGTGATCCCCTCCTCGTCTGCTTCGGGCCGCTGGAGGCACCAAGGGGCAAGCGCTTGCGCCATCATCTTGGCCCATCAGCTCCATCATGCGGCGCAGAGGCACATCTTGCCGCCGACGCTCGCGGCAGCCAGGGCCGTGACGTGCGATTGGCCTGGAGAGGCGAGGCAAGCCGTGTGACGTGCAGTGGCAGGGGGCGGCTGGCGGTCGCTGCAGCAACAATCAACGGGTCCATAACCGGTTTGGGACGCGGTTTTTGGTATCTTATTCTGGGCCGCCTGGACTTGACCGGTCCGCCCGACTGGGAAAAGCTGGGTTCACGAATGGCAAAGTCCCACTCCGCGCAACTGGGAAAAGCTGGGCCACGACTGGTGGCAAAATTTCGGTCGACGACCGGGAAAATCCAGGTCGTGGACTCAGCTATTCCCGGTCGCGCGAACCGGAGAACTCCAGGCAGCGCAGGAAAAGATACCAAAAACGGCGTCTCAAACTGGTTGTGAACCAATCTTTCGAGTAGCGTGTAGCGACCGCCCGCCAGCCGCCGCGACAGGATGGAACAGAGATCATGTCACGTCACGCGTGAGTTGCACCGCGTGGAAGAAGGGCCGCAAGGACGCGTCAGTCGGATTCTGTCAAGCGCACCGCATTGAACCCGACGCCTGGTCGCTTGGGCATGCGGCGCGCGTTCGTGAGGAAAGCCCCCCCACGGCCAGTCGACGCTTGGAAAACCCGGACGAAGTCAAGCCCCATTTTTTTTTTTTTTTTTGGCAAGTCGTGAACCGAGGTTTCGCCATTCGCATCCGAGCGGATACCCGACAGCTGCCGTCTGAAAACGCTTTGAACGAATTGAGCGTGCCTTGTCGCAACAAGGACGACCTCTCATGCACTCGCGATCAGGTCTCACGTGTGTCGGAGCCGCGCTTGCGCCTCAGCCTGCTCTTCGTGCTGCCTTCAGCTCGAGGCAAGTCGTTGAGTACGAAGCGGATGCGCCCAGTCGCTGCGCCCGGGTCTGAAGCGAGGTATTCTTGGACACGGACTGCCTCTTCTCAGTGTCGAACTGGTGACGTCAGCGATGATCTCGTCATCGTCGAGACTCGGAATTACGCTCGATTCCTTTGTAGCGTGGGCCCCACTTAGTAAACCTGTCTGGTGTCGCGCTGGCGTCTCGCTGGGGTCTCGCTGGCGTCTCGCTGGCGTCTCGCTGGCGTCTCGCTGGCGTCCCAAAGGCGGCTGGCGCATCGACCTGCTCACGTCGAGCGCGCTGCCTCTTTGACGTGAGTGCGCGGCACGTTTGCCCGTGGGTGCTCCAAGTCCACAGGTACGCGGCACATTGAACGACCTGCCTCGCGCTCAACGCAGCGCTCTCGACATGCGCCGTCACTGGAGAAGCAAGGGTCCTTCCGTTCAAAAAGAATTTTAGACACCGTTTTTGGTATCTTACCTGGCCGCCTGGATTTCCACCGGTTCGCGACTGGCAAAAGCTCGGTTCACCACTGGCAAAAGCTTGCTTCACCACTGGCAAAGTCTCGATCACCGACTGGCGGAAAGTCTCTCGGTGCGGCGGCCGGGCGCATCCAGGTGATTCAAACTCAGATCCCGCGGAGCGACGTAAAAGTGCCGGCGCGTTGGCCTGCTCACGTCGAGCGCGCTTCCTCGAGCGCAAGCCGGCCGGGCTTGTTGAGCGCGCGAGGCGCGTAGCACCCGACTGAAGAGTCGCACGTTGTTTGAAATTGTTTTAGACGCCCTTTTTTGGTCTCTTTTACCGGCGACCTGGGCTTTGCCAGTTCGCTCGAGTGGCAAAAGTCCGGTCGCGCGAGTGGCAAACGTCCGGTCGCGTGAGTGGCAGAGGTCGGGTCCGCGCAAGTGGCAAAAGTCACCGGGCGCATTCAGGTGATTCAAACTCAGATCCCGCGCGACGTAAAACCGCCGGCGCGTTGGCCCGCTCACGTCGGCCATGGCGAGCGCGCTTCCTCGAGCGCAAGCCGGCCGGGCTTGTTGAGCGCGCGAGGCGCGTAGCACGCGACTGAAGAGTCGCACGTTGTTTGAAATTGTTTTAGACGCCCTATTTTGGTCTCTTTTACCGGCGACCTGGACCTTGCCAGTTCGCTCGAGTGGCAAAAGGCCGGTCGCGCGAGTGGCAAACGTCCGGTCGCGTGAGTGGCAGAGGTCGGGTCCGCGCAAGTGGCAAAAGTCACCGGGCGCATTCAGGTGATTCAAACTCAGATCCCGCGCGACGTAAAACCGCCGGCGCGTTGGCCCGCTCACGTCGGCCATGGCGAGCGCGCTTCCTCGAGCGCAAGCCGGCCGGGCTTGTTGAGCGCGCGAGGCGCGTAGCACGCGACTGAAGAGTCGCACGTTGTTTGAAATTGTTTTAGACGCCCTATTTTGGTCTCTTTTACCGGCGACCTGGACCTTGCCAGTTCGCTCGAGTGGCAAAAGTCCGGTCGCGCGAGTGGCAAACGTCCGGTCGCGTGAGTGGCAGAGGTCGGGTCCGCGCAAGTGGCAAAAGTCACCGGGCGCATTCAGGTGATTCAAACTCAGATCCCGCGCGACGTAAAACCGCCGGCGCGTTGGCCCGCTCACGTCGGCCATGGCGAGCGCGCTTCCTCGAGCGCAAGCCGGCCGGGCTTGTTGAGCGCGCGAGGCGCGTAGCACCCATCGACAGGTCGCGACGCAAGAGTCGCACGGTTGTTTGAAATTGTTTTAGACGCCCTTTTTTGGTCTCTTTTACCGGCGACCTGGACTCTGCCAGTTCGCTCGAGTGGCAAAAGTCCGGTCGCGCGAGTGGCAAACGTCCGGTCGCGTGAGTGGCAGAAGTCGGGTCCGCGCAAGTGGCAAAAGTCACCGGGCGCATTCAGGTGATTCAAACTCAGATCCCGCGCGACGTAAAACCGCCGGCGCGATGGCCCGCTCACGTCGAGCGCGCTTCCTCGAGCGCAAGCCGGCCGGGCTTGTTGAGCGCGCGAGGCGCGTAGCACGCGACTGAAGAGTCGCACGTTGTTTGAAATTGTTTTAGACGCCCTATTTTGGTCTCTTTTACCGGCGACCTGGGCTTGCCAGTTCGCTTGAGTGGCAAAAGTCCGGTCGCGCGAGTGGCAAAAGTCGGGTTCGCGCGAGTGGCACAAGTCGGGTCCGCGCGAGTGGCAAAAGTCACCGGGTGCATTCAGGAGGGCATGAACAATTTTCTTTTGCAAGATCGCCTGGACTTTCACCAGGTCGCGCGACTGTTGGCAAAAGCTCGTTCCACGACACGCTTTGCTCAGTGGGGCCGCCTGGCCGACCAGCATTTGCCAGTCGGGAACCGAGGTTTTGCCGGAGGTGGACCGAGCAAATGCCGGTCCGAAGCGGCAACGGTCCAGACGTGCCTGTGAAAGATACCAAATGGAATAGTTCTGGACAGCCAAGACGTGTCAACCAGCGGAGCTGAAGTTGCCGTGACTAAAAACTCAGACCCAGCCCAGCCAAAGAGGCAGGCGTGTCTCGGAGCAGGTCGATGTGTCGCCGGCACGCCACGGTTGCGCCAATGGTGGCAATGCCATGACCTGATCAAGTTCGTGCATGGAAAGCGATAAAACCCGCGAGACTGCACTGCCAGCCTTCAGGTGGGCGCTGAGAATCGCGCAAGAAGAGAAGACCTTGGCCCGCGGCATGCTGTCGTAGCTCCTTTCCTGAACAACATCGCACACGCGTACGTACAAGGAGCAGGGCCGCTACGAGGACACGCTGTGGCACTACAAGAAGGCGCTGCAAATTCCAAAAGAGGCGCGCGGGCCGCGGCATGCTGACGTGGTGTCTACGTTGTGCAACATGGAGAAGCATGCGGGAGGCATTGCAGTCTCGCTCCAACGTGGCGCTACCTCTCGTCATTTTTGTGGAGGCGCTCGGTGCTGAGCATCCTCGTACTTGTTTCGTCAATGTTGCCGCAGGGCGCTGCTGCCCAAGTGAGGAGAGGAGGAGACAAAGGACATTGGTACAACCATGCATTTGATTTCTTGAATCTGCGGGAACGCGCGCTTCCCCTGCCTTGCACGTCATTGGAGAGATCTACATCACGGGGTGGGCGAAGCTGCGGAGGACGCGATGAGCTGGTGCAAGACGTCCTTGGTGTAGCGTAGCCTCTTGGCGACGTCGGGGTGTTCCTTGGCGACGTCAATGGGCAGAGTGTGCGCAGTGCGGCTCTTGTCAAAGTAGGTGAGCCGCTTCGCGTGCGCGGAGAGCAGGATCTGGGTATCGTCGAAGAAGGCGACCTGGACGGTCCGGTTGGAGAGGCGAAAGAAGATGGCGTGGCGCGTGCGCACCCACTTTTTCACAAAGGGGAGTGCGTCTGCGTCGCCAGTGGGGGCGTCGGAGGAGTCTGCCTGGTGTGCGTCGTGCGCCGCGGAGGCGGCCATGGCGTGCGCGGCCGCCACGGTGCGGCGAGCGCGCGGGGACGCGGGGGAAGCGCGGTTGGCGTCCTGCTCGAGGTAGGAGCGAAAGTGCTTGACTAGCGTGACCTTTTTCGTGAGGTGCTCGGGAAAGTCGGAGAGCGAGTGGGACGTGTAGCGCGAGGCGCCGCGCTCGTAGTACTGAAAGTCGACACGGTTGGGCGCGACGACGAGCTTGGTGGCATCGTTGAAGTAGACGCCGACGAGGCCGCCGTTGATGATATAGCCGAGACCGTACTTGGAGGTGTAGTCGACCCAGCTCTCCACTACGAGCAGGGCCGGTTGCTTCGTTTGCGGCGGCAAGATTTGCGCGGGCGGCGGTAGCGCCTTGGGGCTGGGCAGTTTCGTTGCGTGATGGGGCATGTGAACGTTCACGTTGTTGGTGTTTGTGGCGTTCTCCTTGTCGACATGCGCATTGGCGATGGCGAGGAAGGGGTGGGCCCGGATCTGCGCGAGCGTGGGCCTTGACTTGGGCTCGCGGTGGAGGATGGCGCGCACGAGCGACTTGGCTTCGGCCGAGAGCGGGATCTCAGACGGAAAGGTGTAGAGGTTGGCCTGGATGCGCTTGTACGTCTGCTTGACGTTCTTGGTCTCAAAGGGCGGGCGGCCGACGAGCAGCGTGTAGAGGATGACGCCGAGCGACCAAATGTCGACTTCGAAACTGTGGCCGAGCGTGCCGTCGAGGATCTCCGGTGCGAGGTAGTTGGGCGTGCCGCACATGGTCTTTTTGCGCTCCTCCTTGTGCTCGAGCCGCGCCGCGAGGCCAAAGTCGCCAATGCGCACGTTGAGGCCGTCCGTGAGAAAGATGTTGCCAAGCTTGAGGTCGCGGTGGATGACGTTGACGCTGTGCAGGTATTCAAGGCCGTCGAGGAGCTGCAAGAGGATCGTGCGCGTGTGCGCCTCGCTAAGGCGGCGCTTTCGCTTGACGAGCTCCATGAGCGACTGGTTGTTGCAGTACTCGAGCAGAATGTACACAAAGTGCTTGTCCTCGAAGTAGTGCTCGAAGCGCACAACATTAGGGTGCGAAAGAGAGCGGTGGATCTTGATCTCACTGAGCAGCTTGCGCCGCGCACGCTCCTTCTTGAGCGAGGCCTTCTCCACGCACTTGCCCGCGCAAACGTGCTTGCTCGTCACGTGCTGGAACTTGTAGCACCTCGCGAAGCCTCCCTTGCCCAGGAAGCGACCCTTTGCGTACGTCTGCGCGCCCTTTTTGTCCACCACCATGTCGGGTGGGGTCGCCGGGGTCGGCGCAGCGGCCGGCGCTGTGGCCGCAGGCGATCTCGTCGGCCTCGTCGTCGGCGATCTCGTCGGTCTCGTCGTCGCCGCCGTCGCCGCCGTCGCCGCCGTCGCCGCTGCCGCCGTCGCCGCCGCGCCCGGCGACGCGCCGGGCGACGACCTCATCCTCTCCGCCGCGCGCGCGCCGCGCCCGCGCCTGCGCTCGCGCTCTGCAGCCCCGCGCTCTGCAGCCCGGCCGGGGCGCCGGCGCCGCGCCGCGATGGCCTCCGCCGTTAGGCCGTTGCACGCGGGTGGTGCTGCTATCACCGGCAGCTAGCGCCACATAGTGCGCACACGGTAATCTTTGCACTGGTGGTTGTGTGCGGAGCTACGGGATCTACCGCTCAGGACATGGGCACGGATACGAATGGCACGCTCTTCCATGATCGGCCCGGCCTGGGCCGGCCTGTGCTGCAGTGCCAGTGGGCTGGCTGCACTGGCAGGCAGTCTGGCGGTGGCCTGGCTGGCAGGCAGTCACAGTGCTCCGAAGCAGATTGCGCACCTGGTCCGCAAGATGCGTGTCCGCTGCTCTTCTCGTTGAAGTTCTCTTCTCTTCTTTCGACCCGGACTCGGACTCAGACTCGGCCCGGGACGCTGGGCCGTCCTGAACCGTTCAGTGTGACGTGACTGCTGCCAGAGGCGAAATAAAATTAGCTCTGACCAAAGGCGAGACTTGGGTCGCCTTTGCTTCTAGTCATCAATCAGTCGGCTGCGGCGGCGTTTTCATGAACGACCCAGGAGCGACGCGCGCAAAGACTTCTTCTTCTTGGTGGTGGTGGTGGTGGTGGCGGCGGCGGTGGCCGTCGCAGTGGATGATGGCTGCTTCATGTTCAGGCTGGTCTTGGTCGGGGGCAGCGGCGGCAGCGGCGATGACGGAGAGGCCGAGGCCGAGGAGCCCTTGGACGAGACCGAGACCGAGACCGGGACCGGGACCGGGACCTCGGACGACCCGACCCCGCGACGGACAAAACTGTGTCGCGCGTTGGGCTGCGCGTCCACGGTGATAAATCCGGAGCTGTGGTTGGCCAGGACCAACACGCAGCGGCGTGGCGCGGCGGCAGCCGGCACGTGCAGCGCCTTGGCGCACTGCGCACCTGTGAGCGTGACGGAGGCAATTTCATTGTCGGTGCTGTCATTTCCGTCGAGGCAGCGCAAGACCACATAGAGGCTGGCGGTCGCGTCCGAGGGTGCCGTCGTGTAGGTGATGCTGATGGTCTCGTCCTGCGACGCGAGGAGGGCAAACTCGTGCTCGCTCGTTGAGAGAGGCGCAAGCTCGCGGCGCACGAGCGTGGCCTTGCGCTCCTCAAAGGGAAGGAGACCTTGCGGCGAGCGTGACGCGGGCAGGCGGCCGCCCATAAAGTCCGGAACGTGGTCGAGCACGCCCCAGCGCTCCAAAAACGGGCAGCTTCCGCCACTCGCAGGGCACAGACGCTGTTTGGCCACCACGCGGCGGCTTTGCACCTGGTTCACCGCACGCAGCAAGAAGCGCACCGGCGTAGGAAGGCCCACCAAGACCTGCAGACCCAGCAACTGGGGGTAGTACGCCTGGCCCAACTTGGAGCTCTGCCCGAGGGCCTGCACGAAGCGGTAGTCAAAGCGAGACATGGAGAACGAGCGCGCGTCCACTGCCGTCACGAGCTTGACGAAGCGGCCCGTGCGACGCGTCCGCGCATCGCAGATCTGAAAGCCGATCTCGTTCGACAATGTCAGCGCGAAAGCCACCTCCTCCACGCTCATGACGCGCAGCAGCGCCTTGACGTCACTCTTGTTCGTGCGAACCATAAACAGAGGGTGGCCCTCCGCGCCCAGCGAGCCGCAGAACGCAGCGCACTGGTACCGCGACAGCCATACCTGCGCGTCCGCGCCGCGCATCCACGACTCTCGCAGGTCGTCTGCGTGCGCCGCGCGCCACGCCAGCGTCTCACGCACCCGCCGCGCCGCCTTCTTCACGTCACCCTCCGCCGACAGCAAGAACCTCAGCAGGAACAGGTCGTCTACGCACGTGCCGACGTCCTTGGCTAGCTCTTCCTCGGTCAACTCCTTGCGCAGTGCGCTCAGCTCCACCTTGGCCCGCTCCAGCCAGAACCCCACCTCGTCGCCCATCTCCACCGACCATCCTGACGAAGCTGACGAAGACGGCATCGTCTCGCTCGTGCCGGAACCGCCCCTTGGAGATCTGGGTCTGAGAGGCGGGAGCTGCGGCGCGCTGCGCTGCGCTGCGCGGCGCGTTGCCAGCCAGGCTGCGCGCCGTGAACCTGAACCCACCCATCCATCACCACCACTGCAGTGGCTGAGCCTCCAGCCCCGCGGAAGACGGTCAGGACCCAGTCCAAGCTTTCCGCACGGCAACAAGCCTGCAGGCCTGGACCAGCGCCCGCACCTCCTCAGCCAAACCTGGACCTGCTTGGCATCCAAAGCCAGCCTGGTCAAACAGCAAGTCTCTGCATCCCACAGGTGCGGCGTTGTCGCGTCGCCTCGCGTCGCGTCGTGCGGCACTGCGGCAGTGCGGCCGTCGTGCTCGACGTGCTGTCCTCACAGAGTCAGCGTGAGCTGTGATGCTGTGTCGCGCTCTGCTCCGCGAACAAAAACGCTTTTGCCCAATCTTTACAATGCGGCTGGGTGGCGGCGGTGGTACTGCTACCGGGCACCGCGGAAAGAACGACGAAACGAAAAAGAAAAAAAAATTGCGCGAATGCGGGATCGAACCGCAGACCTTCACCTCTTTCTGAGACAAAAACCAGATACTGGATTGGCATAGGAGGGTGACGAATTACCACTATTCTATCCGCGCCCTGTTAGGGAAGGCCAGCAAACAACGTCATAATGCTTGGATGCTGCGCGGCGCCTCAACACACGTTGCGCAAACCGCGGCACGTTCACTCCATGTAATCGCGCGAGCGAGCGCCAGAGTCGCGCGAGCGAGCGCCAGAGTCGCGCGAGCGAGCGCCAGAGTCATGGCCAGCCTTCAGGCGAACCCAACATGGGCCTGTGCGAAGCTGTGCAAAGCTGTGCGAGCGAGGCTGCGCGCACGAAGAGTATCTCATGCTGATATGATGGATTGACTGTGAGCCTTTGCATACGTTTCGACAATCTGTGAGCGCTGCGTCGTAGGCCATCATCGCCGCCGCTGGTGGTGCGCTAGTTATGCCGTGCGCGGCGCTGAAGCGAAGATCTATGCTTGACAAGTCGCTGCTCCTGTCGCTGCTGCAGACCTGCACGGTCGACACGGCATGGCCGGCCCGGCCGGCTGGCGTTACTAAGCTTGCCTCTGACCGGGAAGAAACTCACCACTTGTGCCGAATGGCTGCCGAACGGCTGCCAAGCCAGCTCTTCACCGCTGCTCGCGTTGCTCGCTCCGCTGCCCACACGCTGACCACGCGCTGACCACCCACGCGCCGCCCAAGCGCTCGCTGCGCACGCGCTGCGCTGCTCACGTGCTGCAAAGCAAAATATTTATGAACCTCCGTTGTCTTCGTGCTTACCTCGTCGTGCTAGAAAGTGCTGTTTGGCATATTCATAGGCGGCAGTGAGTTGCCTGAATGCAGTGTCGTCTCCGCCGACGTCGGGGTGAAGCTTGAGTGCTCGTTTGCGGTAGGCGGCCTTGATATCTCGAAGTCGTTTTGGCTGCTCTAGTCCGAGTTCGCGCAGGCTGGCGTCGTAGGATGTGCTCTCGTTGGGCCTGGCTGTGAATGCCTGCCACTGCTGCCTCTTTCCGAAGCCTCTGAAGCGTTCTGCGTTGATGGTGCCGTCCTCGAAGAGGTCTTGCACGGCCTTTGGGAGCGGGCACGCGAGGCATCGCGTGGTGTAGCCGTAAAAGAGGCAGCAGAACTCCCCGTCCCATACGTCGCTGCCTGCGCTGGCGCCCGCGCCTGCGAGTGCGCCGGCAGCGCCGACGCTCTTGCCCGCGCTCCTCGCGCCGCGCGCGACGATGGTCATTGTCCTTTTCCTGTTTGCGTGCGGGCAAACCTGGCAGCCTGACCGTGGCGTGTCGTGGAAGACAGAGTTTTCAACTTGCACTGGTATCGTGGCACTTGAACAAAAAAACAAAACAAAACAAACAAAACAAAAACAAAACATGCAATGTTCAACCGCGTCGGTCAGTGATGAGCCGAGCAGCAAGGCAGACATACAGAAAGACAGACAGAGAGAGCGAAGAGACGCCCCTCAAGCGGGGGAGGCCGCGGCAGCCCGGTCGAGGTTTTTGAGGAGCCTCTTGGACGTGGCCTCGACGTCGAGCGAAGGCTGGACTTCTTCGACGGCGAGGGTGAGGTGCGACCTTGAGCCGTAGGCGCGTGCGGCGTTGGCGAAGAGCTCCTCCTCGAGCTCGTCGTGCCTGCGCAGGACTTGCGCCTGCAGGGTAAGGCGCTCGGCGTCGAGCGCGTGGAGCGACTTGAGCGCGACCTTCATACGGCTCGCGTGACGGCTCTCCTCGTTGCGAAGCGTGGTCTGCGTCTGGACGAGCATGGATCGGATGGCGTCGATGTCGGCGAGGATGGCGTCCGGCGAACGCGCGAGGTTGCGCGCCGCGGCGCGGGCGATGCGCGAGGTGGGCGCGGCGTCCACGGCGTCCACAGTGCTGTCGTACTCGACCTGCAGCTCGCGAATGGTCTGCTTCATGTCGTCGACGCCCTTGTAGAGGCGCTCAAAGTTGGCGGCGGTGCCGTGGTGGTAGCGCACGACGCTGTCCAACTCGGTCTGCACCTTCTCCATCATATCCTCGATGGGCTTAAGCACATCCTGCTGGAGGAGCTCGGCGTGCCGCCGCACCGCCTCGCAGCGCTTGTCAAAGGAACGGAACACCATGAGTACCATGCGCGCGGTGGACCGTTGCTCGGTGGCGGCCACGTCCTGTGCCTTGTGGCTGTTCGCCTCGTAGAGCGAGATCTCCGCCTCGCTCATGCGCACCGTCACCTGCAGGTGGTCGTGCATGCGCTGCATGTCAATCAGCACTGGCCCAAAGTGCGCCACCAGCGTGTTGTACGCCTCCAGCCCGTGCTGGTCCCACAGCGAGGCGTACTCATTGGCCGACGCCAGCAGCAGGTTGCGCCGCGCGGCGGCCTGCGCCTGGATCGCCTTGCGGTCGCCCGCGGCCACGGCGGCCGCCAGCTCCGCCTCCGCAGCAGCCTCCTCCTCGTCGGCCGCGCGCGCCGCGCTCATCGTGGCACCACCACTGCCGCTGCCGCCGCTGCTCCGCACCATGCTGCTCATTTGCAGGGCATGCCGCATCTGCTCCTGGTGCTTGGCCAGGTCCTCGGACGAGATCATGATGGACAGCCGTGTCAGCGGGTTCGACGCCGCCGTCACGTCTTCGGACGGCGCGATCTCCCAGGCACGCAGCGCCGAGATGGCGAACTGCAGCGCGTGGATCCACTTGCCCGCCGTCACGCGCGACAGCGCGCTCGAGGGCTCGCCCTGCGACTTGTCCGGCCGCAGGTAATACGTCCTGCCCAGCGTCACCAGGCACACCGTCGAGTGTCCGTACAGCTCCACGCGCATGTGCGCGTCCAGCGCCACGATGCCCTTTGCCGGCGCCTCCGCGTCCCGCTGCGCCGTAAAGTACCTCAGCTCCGCCCGCGGCGGCGACCCGTGCTCCGCGGCGCGCGACACCAGCACAAAGTACCTCTTCTTCTCGCCCGCGCCCTTGCGCATGAGCGTCCCGCGCCGCGGCACCGGAATCACGCTGCCTGCGCGCGCGCGCAGCGCGCCCAGCAGCTTGGCGCCCTCCGCGTGGCCTCCGTCGTCCAGCTTGAAGCCGGCGCCGCGCTTCAGGAGGAAGCCCTCCATCTGCACCACCCACACATCCTCCGCCAGCACCATCGTGCGCCCTGCCGCGGCCTCTTCCGCCCGCCGCCGCCGCCGCCGCCGCCGCCGCCGCCGCCGCCGCCGCCACCGCCGCCGCTGCCGCTGCGCGTTGGTGCCGGGCGCGGGACTCGCGTTTTGGCGCGCGCCACGCTCGCTCATGCCAGGCCGCCGGTGTGCGGCGCGTGTCGCGCGTTCTGCGTAACGCGCGTTGAGCGAAACCGCCCAGAGCCAGCCTGATGACTCGGACTCACTGCCACTGCCACTGCCAGTGAGTGACTCGCTCTGTCAATGGCAACTTGAGTCAAGTTGAAGGCAAGTCCAGCCAGCTGCCATGGCTGGCCACGGCCACTGGCAGGCAAGTCGAGGCAAGTCGAAGTCGAGGGAAGGGCGGGTTAGGTTTCTTTGGAATTCAAGTTGAATTCAAATTCGAATTCAAACGGGCACCGCAGGGCGCGGCGCGGCGCGGGCCGGGTGCGCGGCGCGGCGCGGCGCGGCGCGGCGCGGCGCCGCGCGGGCGGGCGGGCGCGATGCGGCACCTGGTGAAGGGCGGCGTGTGGAAGAACTCGGAGGATGAGATCCTCAAGGCGGCCATCATGAAGTATGGCATGAACGAATGGCCGCGCGTCGCCTCGCTGCTGCCGCGCAAGACGGCCAAGCAGTGCAAGCGCCGCTGGAAGGAGTGGCTCGACCCGACCATCAAGAAGACCGAGTGGTCGCGCGAGGAGGATGAGCTCCTGCTGCACGTCGCCAAGATGCTGCCCAACCAGTGGCGCACCATCGCGTCGCGCGTCGGCCGCACGGCGGGCCAGTGCCTCGAGCGCTACGGCCAGCTGCTCGACATGGCCGGCGACGCAGCCTCTTCGTCCGCCGACGGGGCCGCCGCCCCTGCCACGCTTGACCGCCTCGACACCAACCCGGAGGACAAGCCTGCGCGCCCCGACCCGGTCGACATGGACGAGGACGAGAAGGAGATGCTCAACGAGGCCAAGGCGCGCCTCGCTAACGTCAATGGCAAAAAGGCCAAGCGCAAGGACCGCGAGAAGATGCTCGAGAACGCGCGCCGCATGGCGCGCCTGCAAAAGTACCGCGAGCTCAAGGCCGCCGGCGTCGCCTCGCACCGCCTCGTGCTCACCGACAAGCGCAAGAACGGCGGCATCGACTACGCGGCCGAGATTCCCTTCCAGCGCGACGTGCCCCTCGGCTTTTACGACACCACACAGGAGGATGAGGACGCTGCGCGCCGCGCCTCCTCCGCGGAGAACCGCAAGCGTCTGCTCGACGTTGCCAACGAAGGCTCCGAGAAGCGCCGCAAGGCCAACGAGGACGCGGTCAAGCGCGAGCGCGACCGCTTCGACAAGCTCGCCTCCGAGAACCTCGAAAAGGCGCTCAAGATCGTCGAGGAGCGCAACGGCGACCTCGACAACGCCGTGCGCGCCAACCGCATCCCGCTCGCGCTTCCGCCGCCCCAGGTCTCCGACCGCGACCTCGACATCATCGGCAAGATGGGCCGCAAGCGCCAGCGCCCCGACGACGCGCCCCGGCTGCACCAGCTGCGCACGCCTGTCGCGCCCGACATCGTCTTGGCAGAGGCGCGCGCACAGGCGGCACGCAACTCCTCGCAGACGCCCCTGGATGGCGGCGCAGCCGTGCCCACGGGCACGGGCACGGGCTTTGCTGCAAGCACAGTCGCGCGGAGCGTGCGTCTGGCCCCGAGCATCGCCACCGCCGCTCTGTCGGCCCCGCAAGCCGCCGTCCGCGACCAGCTCAACATCAATCGCGGCGAGGACCTCCCGCCCTCCGAGGCTATCGTCTCGCGCCAAGAGGACCGCGCGCACCGCAAAGCGGCCAAGGCCACTCTCCTCGCCGGCCTCCAGCGCCTGCCTGCGCCGGAATACTACCAGTACGAGCTCGCCGCCCCCGGGCCCTCGGCCACGGACGAAAGTGACGACCTCGCGGCGCGCCCGGCCGACGCGGGCCGCGAGGCCAAGCTCGCGCGTGAGCGCCGTGCGGCCGACGAGCGCCGCCGTCTCATGAACCGCACCGAGGTCGCCAAGCGCGGCCTTCCCATCCCAACCGAGGTCGACAAGGACGAGGCACGCACGCCAGAGCTGCAAATCCTGCTTGAGACCGACGCGGCCGGCCGAGACCGCGAGCCGCCTGCCAATCTGGGCGCTGCCTTGGCCTTGATGCGCGACGAGGCCCGTGCGCGTTTTGGCGCTGCCTACGAGTCTCCGGACCTCGACCGCCTCGGCCGTTTGCTGGAGGCCGAGCACGCCGCGTCCCGCGTCGCGCCGCTCAAGGTTCACGTCGCCACCTCGCGCAAGACTGGCCGGACCAAGCTCACGGCTGAGCCGCCCTTTGCAATGGAGCCCGGCGCTCTGTCCGAGGGCGATTCCGCGCGCCGCTTCGCCTTTTACGCTGTTGCCGCGCGCATCGAAGACACGCTCCGCGCTCGCGACAAACTCGCGGACCGTGCCTCTAAGCTCGTCTGGGGCCTGCAGCAGCGCGGTGATCGTGCCGTCGATCTCTTCAAAACCGCCAACGCAGACCTGGAGACTGCCAGCCGCCACCGCGACGTCTTCCGATTCATGCACCACCTCGAGGAAGAAGTTGCACCTCGGCGCATTCAGCGCTGGCAAGACCGTGCTGATCAAGCAGCTGCTATCGAGCACCAGCTCCAGCAGCAGTGGCTCGCATCCAAAAGTATGTAAACGAAAACTTGGTTGGTGGTACCATGGTACAAATGACATTATTGAGTGCGCTGGAGTCACCTCTCTCCCTCTCTCTCTCTCTCTCTCTCTCTTGTGCGCACTTTCTCTTTTCTTCCTTCCTTCCTCTCCCACCTCCTCTTCTTTCTTCAAAAGCAGTAAAAGTCAAGTCAAGGTTCGTCCTTGTTTGAGACGAGCTTGCGCGCCCAGGCAGGGACAAGCTTGCGCGTGCGCTTGCGAAGAAATTGCTGCCGGTCACGACCAATGACAGACATGGGCAGCTCCGAGGCACGCTTCTTGTGCGCCTTGGGCTTGAGCGTCTTGTGAAACCCACGCGTTGGGTCTGGTTTACGCGCCGACCCACCATCCTCATCCTCGTTGCGCTCGCTCGCAGTGCCCAGACTACGAACCGAAAGCGCCGGGCCTTGCAAAGATTGCCTTCCTGTCGATACCCGTGACGTGGCGTGTTCATGCCCAGAGCTGACATGCTCTTGTTGATGCACCGTCGGGAGCTCCAGGGCCACCACACGTGGAGAAGCCTCAAGTCTTGTTGCTGCATCAGCATCTTGTTGGTTCCGCTGGTGAGAGCATTCGTACTCTTGCTGGTGGTTGAACTCTGGCTCGCGTGGTCGCTGGTCGTGCTGAAGCTCACGTTGATGTTGATGCTCATACTTGTGCAAGTAGCTCTGCTCACATTGGTGCTGCTGATGTTGTTGTTGTTGTTGCTGCTGCTGCTGCTGCCGATTGACAAGCTGTTGTTGTTGCTGCTGCTGCTCCTGCTGCTGATACTCATGCTGCCACGAATGAGCCTCATCGATTTCGACTGGCGTCTGCTGCACAAGTGCAGAGGGCGAGTGGACAGGCTGATGATGTACAACCGAATAGAGCGGCGAGGCGTTGGGGCTGACCTCAGGATCCAGGCATAGGTCGTCATCGTGAAGTAGCGGTATGAAGGCGTCGACGTCAACCTCCAAGAGGTCGGCATCGCGGTCGCCGTCCATGGGCGCGCGACTGCGCTCGAGCGCCAGGCGAATTTGCTCGCGCTTGAGCGCGCCGCGGACGGCGGCTTGCAGCTGAATGAGCTCCGGGACAAAAGCGCGTTGGCGGAACATGACGTCGCCGCTGACGGCGCGTAGACGGCGCAAAAATCGGCTGGCGTAGACCGTGGCCGGCTTGGAGAGCGTGCGCGCGCCGAGTTCAACGTGCGTGAGGTGAATGTGCTCCACAAGGCACTCCACGAGGTCTTGCTCACTTGTGCTCACGTCGCGCAGGTCCAGACGCTGCAGGCCAGGACAGAGATGGGCGCTGCGCTGCTTGAGGCGGCGTAATGGGTTGGCGCCCAGCTTGAGGTCGACGAGCTCCGGCAGCATGCAGCTTGCATCGAGGAGAGCCGGACCATCGATGCTGTTCTCGCGCAGGTCCAGGATGCGTAGGTGCGCGCTCGTCAGGTTGCGCGGTGCAGCGCGCAGCTCGCAGCCCGACAGCACAAGCTCCTCCAGAGGCGCCTCCTGAGCGATGACCTTGTAGGCGTCGAAGTCCCCGAGTGGGTTTCGCGAAATATCGAGCCAGTGCAAACGGCGCAGCGCGCCAAGCGCGGGCAGGCAGGCCGCCGTCAGGCGGTTCCCGGAGAGGTCAAGGTGCTCCAACGTCGGCGCGCAGTGCTCTATTCCGCGGAGCGAGCGGAGCGCGTTGTTGCCCAGGCGGAGCTCCACCAGCGAGGCAAGAAGGCTCGCGTCCGCGACCAGGCCCACGCGCAAAAAGCGATTGCGCTCCGCGACGATGGCGCGCACCGGCTCGGCGCCAGGACGCAGACGCGCATCGCGCAAATCGTACAGGCCCTTGCCGGAAATGTGTAAACTGTTGCCGACGCTGGCGAGCGCAACGAGCGCGGACGCGGACGCGCGTATCTCGGAGGCTGCGCGGTCCTCTTCGTGCATCGCGAGCGAGGAGGCGCGCGACGCCTCCCGTAGAGTGTGAGCAAGCTCGTCCTCGCCGCGCATGAGCGCAGTCTCGGCGCCCCGCCGATCGCGCTCCGCCTCTCGTAGACGGTAGGCGAGGTCATCCTCGAGCGCCATGGTGCGCCGCGCCTGAGCGAGTCGCAGCGTCTCGTCGAGCCGAATCGCGGCCGCAAGGCTATCCTCCCGCTCCATGGCCGCGCGCTCTTCCTGCAATAGTGCCCTCACGCGCCGCGCCAGGGCGTCCTCGACCACCATAGCTGCGCGCTCGCGCTCGCGTGCGCGGTCCGCGCGCACCTGGGCCTGAAGACGGCGTCCGTCGCGCCGTGCTTGCAAAACGCGCAAGGCCCGCTGGATTCGCAGCAGGCCCTGGGCCCTACGCCACCGCAGCGATCGCGCTGCCTTGCCGCGCCACCGTCGCTGCACTTGCGTGGCGGCGTCCTCGCGAGCCCACGCGAGTTCCATGGCCGCGCGCTGCGCCAGGCGGTCGCGCTCGATCTCCTCGTGCAGTCGCCTCCGCTCCTCCTCCCGGTGCGCAAGTTCTGCTTCAAGGGTCTGCAGCAGCACATGAGACGCAGACGCGGGCCGCTTTTCCGCTTGGCATGGTTCTGCCTCTTCCGGTGAATGCTGGCTTTCATGCACAGGCGATGGACTTGGCGGCGGAGATGGTCGGCTTGGTGACAAAGGCGGTTGTTCGCTGCGCGCTGGCGTTGGCTCTGCGACGCGCTGCTTGTCGACAGTGGCAGGGGCCTTTTGCGCGGGGAGTTGCGCGTGGAGCTCCTCCACTTGCTGGACAAGGTCGGCCAGCACGAGCTGGACCACTGGGTCGTGCTGCGCCTCGTATTGCGCGAGGCCGAGCAGCTCCTCAAAGTCCTTCTCGACCTGGTCCGCGTGCTCGCGCCTGGCCTCGCTGGCGAGCTGCAGGTGCTCCCACGCCTCCTCTAGCGCGTCGCCTGCGTCGCTGTGGCGCTCGGCGTCCGCCGGCGCGGGCTCTGGGCCGTGCTCCTCGTCCTCGCCCGAGGCGACGCTCGCGAGCTCCGCGAGCTCGGCGTCCAGCAGGGCATCCAGCGCCGCTTCGTCCAGGTCGGCCGCCGCCGCGGCCATGGCGCGCGCCCCTGCGCGCGGGCGCGCCCGCGCGGGCGGGCTGCGCGCCTGCCTGGCGCGCGCGTTGCTTCAAGTTGTGCTTTGTGTTTTCTGATTTTTTCCGAACCAAGGCCGCGAATGACAAGGCGCGCATGGCCTATACCGTTGGAGTTCACACGGCTTGTCGCTGACTGTCAGTGCAGTCCGTGCCAGCGGCCGCCACGGCAGCGCGGCGACGAATCAGAGTCGTCCTCTATCTCCAATCCCAATTCCCTCTGGTCGGCGCCAGCACGCCCGCACGCCCGCGCCATGCAGGCCGCGCTCTTCTGCGGCCTGCAGGCGGGCGCCGGCGCGCGCGGTCTCGACGTGCACGTCGCGGCGCGTGCGGAGAACAACGACGAGGAGGAGGGGGAGGAGGAGGGGGCGGCGGAGACCGAAGACCAAGAGGTGGTGGTGGCCGCCTGCCAAGGCGGCACCTGCACGGTGTGGACGGTTGGCAGGTACGCCCAGGAGGCGCGGGCGACGCTGCGCGCAGGCCGACGTGGCGACGCGGTGACCTGCAGGTTCTCGCCTGACGGCGAGAAGGTCTGCGTGGTGTCCAGCAAATTCACAATCGACGTGTGGGCGTGGGCGAGCGAGACTCGCCTTCTGGAGCTTCAAGGCCACCTGGACGATGTGGCAGGCTGTGCGTACGTGCGGCAAGACGTGCTGGCGTCCTTCGGCGCCGACGGCCTCGTCTTGGTCTGGGACGCGACGAGCGGCGAGCAGATCGCGCGCATCCAGCACTCCGCGACGGTGCGCGACCTTGTGGTGATTCCGTGCGAGGACGCGGCGGTGACGCGGGTGGTGGCCGGGATGCTCGACGGCCAGGTTGCAGCATGGGAGCTGCGCAGCAGCGGCGGCCCCCAGCTCGAGGCGCTGGCCCTGGGCGCCTGGCACACCTCGCAGGCCAGCGCTGTGCGCGTGCTGGTGGGCTCGCACGCGGGGCATCGCTTGTGCGCGGGCGAGGACGGCGGCACGGTGAGCGTGTGGAACGCACTGCCGCTGCGCGCTGGCCGAACGACGTGCAGGGCCGCCGGCGTGGACTCCTCTGCCTCCGGGCCGATGTACGTGGGCATGCCGGAGGAGGACTGCTTCCGCGTGGCGGACGGCGGCGCGGGCGGTCTGGACGAGTGCAGGCGCGAGTTCGAGGCGATTCTGCTCGAGTACCAATTCGAGGGAGCGGGTGGCGAGGAGGATGGCGCGGCCGCGGCCGCGCGTCTGGCAGCGGAGCGGCAGAGCGAGACGCAGAAGAGACCTGCCTCCTGGGCGCCAGGTGCCGCGGCGCAGAGTTTTGGCGTGGACGGCCTTGAGGTCCTGCGCACGCTGGCGCTGCGCTCAGGATGTGTTGGCGCTGCCTTTGCCGAGTCGCAAGAGGACGCGGCGACGCTCGTGACGGCTTCCGAGGACGGCTGTCTCCGTGCGTGGTGCACGGAGTCCGGGCGCAAGCTCTTCCAGGCGCAGCTCTCGGCCCCACTGCAGGGCTTGCGCGCGGTGCGTGTGGCGCCGACGCGCGCCACGGGTGTGTCGCGGCACCTCGTGTTTGGCACCTGCAGACACGAGGTGCTGGGCTTCGAGGTGACGGGACTGGACGAGCTGCAGGCTCTGGCGGAGTTCGTCGACAGCGTAGATTTGGCGACATGCGACGCCTTCTGGGCCCACGCGCCTCGACGTCAGGCTTTGCAGCGCGCGCTGCGCGTCTTGGGCCTGGAAGGCTCGACTGCGGAGCGGTCGCGGCTCGCCGAGCTGGTTGCGCGCCGCGTCGACATGGGCGATGCGGTGCAGCTGGCGGCGCGCCCGCAGCGCATCGTGCATGGCGCTTCTGCAGAGCCATTTCTGCGCACCCTGATTGGTCGCCTCGAGCAGCGCACTGGGTTTGCGTTGGGCTCACAAGTCCTGCAGGAGGCCGGTGCGCACGCTGTCTCGCTCGAGCATCTGTGTCAGTTCCTCGTGGGCTGTCCCTTCGAAACGGAGCGCGTCTTGGAAGCGCTCGGAACGCCCGCGTCAGTCTTTTTACGCCGCACGGCCTTGATCAAAGCTCGGTTCTGGGATGCAGTGCGCGGTTCCGGCGAGCCGGTGGCCCCCTTTTTGAATGCTTTTGGCCTCGACCCGCTCCCGGGCCATCGCCGCAATCGTTGGGGAGGCGATGCGAGCCTCGGCATGTTCCTCAGGCCGGCCCCTTTCTTCTATGCCTGCACGGATGCCGCAGACGGCGCCCTCGACGAGGTCTCGGCGGACTTCCCGCTGCTCGTCCCTATGCGAGCGCTCACGGCGGCTCGTGAGCGCAAGGGGGCTCAGACCGGCCACCTACGCATGGCACAGAGTGTCCAAGAAGCAGACCCTGCTCTGCATGATGCTTTGCAGGTCCGCGCAGTCTTGGCGAATCGCGGAGACGCAGTGGTGCCGACGGGACGTTGCAGCAACGATGATGCAGTCGTGGAGAGGCATCACGCCACGAAGCATGATGAGATTGTGGAGCGAGTGGACGAAGTCAAGGAGGACGAATGCAGGGAGGACAGATTCAAGGAGGACAAAGAAGTTGACAAGGGCAAAGTCAAACAAGACAACGCCAAGCAGGGCAAGGCCAAGGAGGACATCGTCGAGGAGGAGGACAAAGCCAAAACCTACGCGGATTTTGTGGACCAGCTCCAAACCATGCCTGGCCTTCCAAGGCAAAAGCAAGACTGGTACCAACCGGGTGTTCTCGCGCCTCTTGCCCAACAAGGAGGTGCGGACGCCGCTGGACTGCGCGTGGAGCCTGTTCCGCCACGAGATCAACGGTCTTCGCGGCCCGAGAGTCCACGCAAGAAGGCTGGTGCTGTGAAGACGTGATTGATTGGTTGTCGACGTGAGAATGAAAGCGTATCTCAACTTGACCTGGCTGGCGAGTCGCGCGAAGCGCAGGCGTCGCCAGGAGCACCGACGTCACGTTCTACTTTGGCCACGCAAGCGCAGCGATACAGAGGCCACTCGCGACAGCACCTCCAGCTTGAGCCTCTGCCAGTGACCCGCCCCGAGCCTGCACTGCAGCCCGTGACTCGAAGATTGCCAGTGACCGTGCAGTGACCGTGCCCGTGCCACTGTGACCGTGACGGGCGGACCGCGACCGGTTTGTGGTCAGTGTAAGCTGAGGTACGTACCGGGCCGGGCCCTCGTCTGACTCGCAGTGCTTGCACGCGCCGCGGCGCAAAGACGCGCGCAAAGACGAAGGCCGGGGTGCGGCGGGAGCTCACGCAGGCGCGGCGGCGCAGACGCACGCTGCCTCAGTCGCCCGACCGCTTGGCCACTTGCTCACTCGCTCGCGTCTCGACTCGGAGCGCCGCATTGTCGAAGGTGCTCAGGAGCGCCGTACTTCACTCCAATGGGCAAGGTGCTGGTGCTCGTGTTGGCGCTCGCGGTTGTGCTAAGTAAGTTGGCGTAGGCGGAGGAGGGGTCGCAACGAGATCGGCTACTGACGTGGACTGCGTGACGCAGATGTGGCTGGCACGGGCCGCGCGACTGAGGCCGCAGCGTGCGAGTCGCTTGTGGACGGGACCGGGTCGGGCTGGAGCACGACGCTGCTGAGCGTGCAGACGAGCACTTGCACGTCGAACTGCGCATGCGTTCTGTTGTGCAAAGGGACGACCATCAACAACGCCCCATCTCCCAACACGCTAAGTGACCAGATCGTGAACTTGGACAACACCGATTGCCTGACGACGGTGCCGGTGCCGATCTACCTAGGCGCGATGAGCCCTACGTACGCTGGTACGCTGCCGAGCGCATTGGGCAGCATCTCGTTTCCGTACAATCTGCACATGCCGGACAACACCCTGGAGGGCCCTATCGCTGCGGCGATCAAATCCAACACGAACCTGCGCGGGCTAGACCTGACGAACAACGCTATTGCGTCCAGCGTGGCGGACCTTGTGAGCGGGTGGCACAGTCAGCTGGAGTACCTCAGGCTGGGATCGAATCCCATCACCGGCAACTACGACGACACGACGTTGGTAAACTTCCTTGAGACGGCGCCGGAGCTCACGGAGTTCACCGTGAATCTGACGAGCAGCACGTCCGGATGCCTGAGCCAGGATGACATCAACGATGTGCGAACGACGGCAGGGCTGCCGAGGATTACAACGCTGACGCTGCCGTCGGAGGGTGAGTGTGAGGAGGTGCCGGAGTCGACACCCGCGCCGGGCACCTTGACGCCGTACACGGCAGCGCCGGTGGTGCCCACGGTGGCGCCTACGCAGACCCCGACGGGGCCGACGACGCCCAAGCCCACGGATGGCGAATACTATGTGCCGACCTACCGGCCCACAACGCCGCAGCCGACCGTTCGCGCGTCGCCCACGGCACGGCCAACTCCCGTGTCGATGGGCCTCGAGACTGCCGGATCGCCAGCGACAGCGTTGGGCCTGGCGTTGGGCGTCGCCGCAGGCATGCGCTGGTTCCGTCTGCACATGCAGGCCTGAGCTGCGTCAGAGCCAGCCAAATTGAATCGTGGATCGTTATTAGTTGTGAGAAAGAAAAGACCAGAGGAAAAAAAGGCGACGACAATTGGGTGGGAAAGCCTCTACTAATGCGCAGGGGAAAAGACTCGTCGCGCGGCGCGCTCCAGAACGGCACGCTGCTGCATAGCTCTCGACGAGCAGGAAAGTGGTGGTGGTATGGGAGTTGAAGAGGGGCGAGGGAAGAAGTCTAGATACCGAGCACGCGCCAGGGCGTGCAGTGCAGTGCAATGCAGTGCAGTGCGTCGCATCGAATAGCATAGCATAGCATAGCATAGCAGCACATCGCAGCACACTGCAGCGCAGAGGGAGGGACCACGGAGAACTTGATGTCAGGTGTCTTCCTCCGCCGCGTCAAGCGCCTCGTGCGTGTGTCCTCGGTCTCCTCCATCCATCGTGCAGGCCGCTAGGCCGCTTGCACTCACGGCAGTCTTGGGTCAGCAGCATCGGCACGGGGAGGGCCGCCCTCCATCTCCATGTCCGTATACTGGCGCGGCGTGCTCGCGGCGACCACATCGCCAGGGGCGCCCATGGACACCTCGTTGCCGGCCCCGGGCGCGGCGGCGACAGCGCCGCCCTCGACCTCGGCGGGCGCGCCCTCAGCGCCGTTGTTGCGGCCGGTGTCCTGGCGGGACTCGGCGCCAGAGCCGGCGCCGGCGCTGCCGCCGCGGCTCATGCTCATCCAGTCGAAGCCCTTCATCGGGTCGCCGTACTTGCCCGAGTCGATGGCGTCCTTGAACAGGGCGCGCAGGTACGGGTAGTTGGGCTTGTCCTCGAAGCGCAGCGACCGGCAGTAGTCCAGGTACTTGCGCAGCTCCTCCGGCAGGCCCTTGCACAGGGACCCAATCGACACGGACATCTTCTTGTCCATGATCTTCTGGTACTTTTGCTTCTTCGTGTTGGCCTTGAGCCCCTGCCACGGCAGCGAGCCGCGCGCAAAGTACACGAGCACGTAGCCGATCGACTCCATGTCGTCGCGCCGGCTCTGCTCCACGCCCAGGTGGTTGTTGATGGACGCGTAGCGCGGCGTGCCCGTCAGGTTCTTGCCCTCGCGGTACGGCATGTGCTGGCGCGTCTTGGGGTGGCGGAAGCGCTTGGACAGGCCAAAGTCGATGATGTAGAGCAGGTTGGCGCGACGGCCGCGGCCCACCAGGAAGTTGTCCGGCTTGATGTCGCGATGGATGAAGTGCTTGGCGTGCATGTACTCGATGCGGCTGACGAGCTGCTCGCCGACCATCATGACGCAGAGCGGCGTGAAGGTGCGGCCGCACGCGTTGAAGAGGTCCTCCAGGCTCGGGCCCAGGAGGTCGATGACCAGCACGTTATAGTGGGTCTCCACGCCGAACCAGCGCATGTACGGGATGCCGATCCCGCCCTGCAGCACGCGGTAGAGCTTGCTCTCGTAGAGCAGCTGCGGGTGCTTGGTGCGGATGCGCTCCAGCTTGATGGCCACATCCTCGCCCGTCGTCACGTCCGTGCCCAGGTACACGTCACCAAAGGACCCGCTGCCGATCTTGCGGCCCAGCCGGTACTTCTTGCCGACGCGCCGCTCCATCTTCGCCGCCGCCTCGTCCCCGTCCACGAGCTCTGCGCGCGCCGCGAGCGCCACGAGAGCGCCCTGCTCCGCCTCGGGTCTGTGACGCAGACCCAGACAGACAGACAGGCCGGCCAGGCAGGCAGGCAGGCAGCCTAGCCTATCTGAGAGAGAGATACCCCCGCCCCGCCCCGCCCCGCCCCGCCTCGCCGCACCGCGCGCCGCGCCGCCGCCGCCAGAGACCAAGGCGCCGGGACCCACGTGCGCAGCCGCTCCGCCGCGCCCCGAAGCCGCTCTGCCGCCGCGCCGCCGCCGCCGCCGCCGCCGCGCCGCGCCGCGCCGCGCGCCCTCCTCGCTTCGTGGCAATGCCTTCTTGGCCCGCCTGGCCGGCCTGCGCGCCGCCCAGGGGCGCGCCCGCAGCGCTGCTATCGCCCCTTTGCCAACTTTCCTCTGCGGGCGTGCCGCCCCCTGCGTCGCCGTCCTGCTGCGGGATCCACTCCGCCTCCTCGAGCGCGAAAGCAACGATGCACCTAGGGGGGGCGGCGCGCCAGAGGACTTGGCATGCGCCTGCACTACGCCGTCCGGCGCAGAGGCAGCTCTCCCCTAAGACCACTGGCAGGCGCGTGTGAGGAGGGAGCACTGAACGTCATGTCGGGTCTTTGGCGCTCCTCCGAGGCGGCCGAAGAGGGGGTCCACTCCCGCAGCGTAGGCTTCGCGAAGGGGGAGCGGGCGGCGCCACTGGGAGCGAATTTTTTTCCGGGGCGAGGCGGAGGGGCGTCCGCGGGAGAGAGGGGTGGGTGAGGCGAAACCTGGCAGGCGGAGGAGGGGCGAAAGCGCGGCGCTGCGGCGGACGCGGGGCAAAGGGAGAATCCGGCGATTCGAAGCGGCGGAGTCGCAAACGTCGATCGCCGCGGCGCGCTCGCTCCCTCGCGCGCGAGAGAGCGGCGGCGGCGGCGCGCCGTGCCCCCGCCAGACCCGCGTGGGCCGCGCCCGGCCCGACCCCGGCCCGCGGCGAGCGCGGCGCGGAGAGTGGAGAGGAGGCGTTGAGCATGGAGGTGGACGCCAAGGCGGGCGCCGAGGGCGCCGACGCCGGCGACACCGGCGCCGTGGCGCAGCAGCAGGAGGGCGCCGGCGACGCCAAGGCGCGCTTCGAGATCAAGCGCTGGAACGCCGTCGCGCTCTGGGCTTGGGGTACGTGCTCTCGCGCCAGCCCGGCGTGAACGGCCGGAGAACGTTGCGGGTGCGCATCAGCCAGACCGACTCACGCTTCTCTTGCATGCGCGCAGACATCCAGGTCGATAACTGCGCCATTTGCCGCAACCACATCATGGACCTCTGCATCGAGTGCCAGGCTAACCAGTCCAGTGCCTCCAGCGAAGAGTGCAACGTCGCGTAAGTGAAAGAGGAAAAGAGAGAGGGCGAGGGAGAGAGAGAGAGAGAGAGAGGGAGAGGAGAACAGGCCCTGTCGGTCGGGCGAGCGAGCTGGAAAACCGCAGCAAGACTAACGCAAACCATCCGACGCCTTCGTCTCTACACAGCTGGGGGTAAGTCGATTCGTACCCAGTTGGAGCTGTGCGACGTCCACGACGGTTAGGATGACTCACGATCACGGTCCGTCCGTTTGCCTCACGCACAGCCTTTGTAACCACGCTTTTCATTTCCACTGCATCTCGCGGTGGCTCAAGACTCGCCAGGTCTGCCCCTTGGACAACAAGGACTGGGAGTTCCAAAAGTACGGCCGCTAGTTGCTGGAGAGGATGACTTCTTTTTCTTTTCACTTTTCTGCAGCGCGTTGCGAGTCTTCATCAGTGTACAAGTGCCTGTTGTTGCGACAGCAGCAGTCCCGCCATGTGTGGACTCCTGCCCATTGACTAGCTCTTTAGTCTCTCAAGCAAGCTAACGTTCTGATGGTGATTTGATTCTGTTGCGGTGGTGGTGGTGGTGGTGGTACCCTGGTACCAACCCCAGCAGCAAAGAGAGAAAGAGAGACAGGGAGAGAGGCCTAAGGAAAGAGAGAGAGAGAGAGAGGGTGGTACCATGCGAGTCTGCGCCTGGGCTTGCGCTTTCCTTGAGGCTCGGAGAACGACATCAACAACACGAAGGTGTGTTGTTGCCCGAACCATATTTCCAGACATGAGTGCGGCCTCCAACCGCATAAACACATGGCTCATCACACACGAGATGTCTTGCGTAGAGATAGAGAAAGAGGCCAACTCGCTCTCTCAGCTCAGCCTCCCTTTGCGGCGGTGCGCAAAGGCGTCATTGCGTTCTCCAGGAAATCATCACAAAGAAGGTAAACAATCACGGTTGGTCGCCGCCGTGGCTGCCGTTTTGCCACGCACAAATCACGGGTGCTCCTGAAGGAGGAGCTCGTGGTAGGTGGGAAAGGGCCAAATGGCGGTGGGGACGAGGCGCTCCGCCTGGTCGGCGTGGTTGCGGACCTGGACCATGAGGGGCTTGACGGTGTCGACGCAGTAGCGAGCGTGGTGGGCGGCGTCGCCATCCACGGGGAGCTTGTCGACGGCATCGTGGAGCTGGTTGACGGCGTCGCGGAGGGCGCTGTAGAGCGCCGGGCGCGGGCCCTCGAGGGTGGTGCCGGCGGCGGCGTAGGTCTGGAGGTCCTGGGCGCAGGCCGGGAGGACGCCCTGCTCCATCATGTCGAGCAGGCAGTTGGCCTCCATGAGGATGGTGCTGGCGTACTGCTCGTAGAGGATCTCCTGGCGCGAGTGGACCTCGCGGGCGTTGAGGACGCCGACGGACTCAAACATGGCGATGTTCTTGTCGCTGGCGAGGGTGTCGAGGGCGTCGACGGTGGTGCGCAGGTTGGGCAGGCCGCGGCGCGGGGCCTCGACGTCCTGCCACTCGGAGGAGTAGCCGTTGCCGTTGAACATGGCGGCCTGGTGCTCGGCGAAGAACTGGCGCACGACGTCGTGGGGCTGGGCGCCGGCCTCGATGCGGTCCGACATCTCGTTCATGGAAGCGGCCATGGCGGACTGCACGCAGGTGAGCGGGAAGCCCGGGTGCTGGTTGGAGCCGACGGCGCGGAACTCGAAGCGGTTGCTGCAAAAGGGGAAGGGCGCCGTGCGGTTGCGGTCCTCGGCGCCACCGCGCACGTCCTGGAGCGAGCGCGTGTTGAAGTGGATCTCCTTCTTGTCGAGGTCGTAGCCCTCGAGCGGCGCGTTGGCGTCGTCGATGATGCGCTGCACGTGCTCGCCGAGGAAGTGGCCCAGGTAGAGGCTCATGATGGCGGGCGGCGCCTCCTGCGCGCCCAGGCGGTGGTCGTTGCCGGCCGAGCCCACCGAGGTGCGGATCAGGTCACCGTGCATGTGCACGGCGCGCAGCATGCAGGCAATCATGGCCATGAAGCTGCGCTGCGACTCGACCGTCCGGCCGGGCTCGAAGAGCGGGCGGCCCGACTTGCGCTCCTCAATGCTCCAGTTGCTGTGCTTGCCGGAGCCGTTGATGCCGGCGAAGGGCTTCTCGTGGAAGAGCGCCACCAGGCCGTGGCGGTGCGCCACCTCCTTAAGGATCTCCATGGCCACGATGTTGCGGTCCGCCGCCACGTTGAGCTTGTGGAAGAGCGGCGCGAACTCGTACTGCGAAGGCGCCACCTCGCTGTGGAAGACCGTCGACACGATGCCCACCTTCTGCATCTCAATGTCCACCTCGCGCAGCGCCTCCGCCACGCGCTCCGGCAGGTGCGCGAAGTAGTTCACGTCCGTCTGCTGGCCGCGCGCCGGCGGCGCGCCCTGCAGCGTGCGCCCGCACGCCACCAGGTCCGGCCGCTGCAGGTACATCTCGCGGTCCACGAAGAAGAACTCCTGCTCGCAGCCCAGGTTCGACGAGACGCCCTCGGCCTCCGTGTCGCCCATGAGGTGCAGCAGACGCGTGCCGGCGCGGTCCAGCGCGTCGGTCGACCGCAGCAGCGGCGTCTTCTCGTCCAGCGCCTCGCCGTTGTACGAGACGAAGCCGCTTGGCAGGTACATGGTCTTCTCGCGCACGAACGGCGGGCTCTCCTTGTCCCACGTCAGAAAGGCCGCCGCCGCGTGCGTGTCGCGCAGGCCGCCGTTCGGGAACGAGGACCCGTCCGCCTCGCCGCTGAAGAGCTGCGACGCCTTGAACCGGTTCACCACCTTCTTGCCGTCCTTGCCAAACTGGTAGTCCAGGAAAGTGTTGTGCTTGACCAGGCTCACCGTCCCGCGCACCGGCATGGCCCAGTGCGCAAAGTACTCCGCGCCGTGCTCGTCCGCGAACTCCTTCAGCTCCGCCGCCAGCTTGTCCGCCGCCTCCGTCTTCATCGGCCGGCCCTCCGCGATGCTCTCGCGCCACTCCTTTGCCACCGACGCATCCTTGACGGACTCCGGCAGCAGGAAGACCTTCTCGTTGAGCGTGCTGCTCGGCGCCGTCGACGACAGCGCCCGCGCCGTGCGGGGCGCCGCCCGCGCCACCGTCGCGCGAGCCGCAGGTACCGCGCGCCACATCTTCGCTCCTTCGCCTGTCTCCTCCCTTTCCTCTCCTCGATCAGCCCTTGATCGATCGCGTTGTAGGTTTGCTTGCAGTGCAGTGCTCGCCGGCCTTGCAACCAAGCACCACCCAGGCTGCCGCGAACCCAGTGCCTGTGTTTTGCTCCCCTCACTCATGATCACTGACCGCCGTGACCGGGGCTTCTCCAAATCAAATCAGATCGAACAGGGGCAAGTCAGCCAAGAGCCAAGCCTAGCCAAGCCCAGCCCAGCCAAAGCCAAGCCAGAGATCACCCGCCCGAGTCCATCATTGTTGCGCGGGCCAGCGGCCAGCCTCTGCCGTGGCGTGGCCTGGCGCGGCGCGCGGAGGGGGTGGAGACGGAGTCGCGCAACTGCGCGGGCCGGAGAGGGATCTATCTTCACGCCGGCACCGCGGCGTTCACATCACAAGGAATGGACGGGCCGATGGCCAATCGCCGCCAACCGTCCAACGGCGCGGTGCTGTGCTGTTCACAATCCAACTCAAGCTGGCCGGCGGCACTTCCGCGCTGCTCCGTCAGTCAGCCTCCGCGGCCGCAGCCTTCAGGCTGCTGCCGCTGCGGCAAGCAGCCAACTTGAAGGCTTCGGAGTCTCGGAGACTGATCGCCGCTGGCTGGCGCCGCTTCCTCCACCTCCTGCTGCCCTGCAGTGCAGCTAGGCCTAGCGACCTGCTTCCATCCATCATCATCACCACGCGCCGCCTCCACGCCCGCACGCCGTCGTTCATTGCAGCCAGCCGCAAAGAAAGCGACGCGAATCAGCCTGGCTGCGGCAACCTCCAAGCCAAGCTGCCAGGAGCCTCGATCTCCAGCCCTCCGCTCCCGCTCCTCGCCGCCCGAGCTCCGATCGACCTAGCTGTCAGTGTTGATGTCAGCGGCTCTGCCCTGCTGCAGTGCAGTGCAGGCTAGCTAGCTAGCCTGCTCATCATGCAGCTCATGCGCAGGCTGCTGCGTTGCCAGCGTCTCCAACTTATCACAAAGTAGAAGAAGCCCACGTCCGCAAGCCTTGCAAGTTGCAAGGCACCTCCAGGGCCGGGCGCCGCGCGGGTTGCTCTGCGACGTTGCTCGCTCCGTCGCTGCCACGCTGGGCTGGCCGCGTGGCTGGCTGGCGCGCTGCGCTCTACGAGCTGGCCCTTGCGAGCTGGCTGCTCGCGCTGGCCGCGCGGCTGCTCGGCACGCCAGGGCCGCCGATTCCTGGACAGTGAGTGACGAGAGATGCGATTCGTGCTTGGCTGCTGCCGGCGGCCGCCGGCGGGCCAGGCCTCCTGTGTTTTGCGCACTCGGTCGATGCGCCGTCGCACGAGGACTTGGCTCGATGATTCTCCGGCTACCAAGCAAGGGCAAGGGCAGCGCAAGTTGCGCAACAACTTGGAGCAGCGCGCAAGGGCGGCGACGCTGCCAGCGGCCAAAGATGGATGGCTGACCGAGCCAAGGCTCGGCCCAAGTTGGCTTGATTGGTTGGCGGGAGAGGCGCGTGGCCGCCCCGGATGCCTCACAGTCAGCTGCTCAAGGCGCGTGGGGGTCAGCGCAGGAGCGACCAAGCGAGCCGACAGGATCCGATGCGTCAGACGGCTGCCGGTGAGTCAGCTAGAGCCAGAGATAAGCTTAGCTCTCTAGCTAGAGTAGCTAGCTAGCCAGCCATCCTGGCCAGCCACACAAGCCGACCCGCGCCTCGTGTACCTAACTTGACGTTGCAAAGTCAGACTGTGTCGCTCTGTCAGAGGTCAGCCTTTAATTTTAGTGCCCGCCCGCCGTCCTCGCATGTTAGCCGAGCCCTGCAACTAAGTTAGGTGCAGTGCCAGTGGTCCGAGTCCCGGCGGCCGGCGCCGCGGCCGCGGCGGAGCGCCGAGTCACCGTGACCGGCCACCCCGGCGGTCTTGCATGACCATAGCGATCGAGTCACGGAATGACTCACATGCCCGGCCGGCGCACGCCCACCCATAGCATGCGCTCGCGGCGTGCGCGACTCGGACTTTCCTAACAAGTTAGATCATCAGTGACGATGGAGAAAAGAAATGCCAGTGTGGCGCCGCCGCCGCCGCGGCGGCGACGGAGCGGCCGCTCGGCGGCTCGACTCGAGAAGGCTCAACGGAACGGAACCCGGCGCACACGTTGTCGCAAGAAGAGCAAGCTTCTACTAAGAGCTAGAGCTAGCCAGCGTCGCGCTCCCTTCGGACAGACAGTCTCGCCTCACTTCGCTCCTGCGCGGGCGAAGCCTCTCTCGCGCGTAGCGCTCGCCGGCGCTCGACGACGACGGTCGGCCGCCAGGGCGCTGAGCGGCGCTGGGCGCACTTGGCGAACCACCACCAGAGCACGCACACACAATGGGCAGACTGCACGGCGACGATGGGCAGCGCGGCACGCTGCAGGCGCTCGGGCACAAGGGCAAGGAGTGGAAGGCTCGGTACTTTGTCATCAAGGACAACTTCATGCACTATTTCAAGCGCGAGGGCGACTCGCGGCCAGACGGGGTCATTCCGCTGGAGGGGTGTTCGGTTAGCGCCGTGGAGAAGGGCAGCAAGGTGGACTGTGACCACGCGTTCGAGCTGATCGCGTGTAGTAGGTCGTATCTCTTGCGCGCAGCCTCGCAGGACGAGATGGAGGAGTGGGTGGCGGCCATCACGCAGGCTAGCAGGATGACGATTCGGGACCTGTACGACATCAAGCGCGAGCTCGGCGCCGGCACCTTTGCCACCGTCAAGCTGGGCGTGCTCAAGCGGACCGGGCAGTCCTACGCCATCAAGATCATTGACAAGGCGACGCTGCAGGAGAACCGCGAGGCGCTGCTCACGGAGATCTCCATCCTCAAGCAGGTCGACCACATCAACGTCATCAACATGAAGGAGATCTTCGAGACTCGCAAGAAGCTCTACCTCATCATGGACGTTCTTGACGGCGGGGAGCTATTCGACCGGATCGTGGAGAACGGCACTTTTAGCGAAAAGGACGCCTCCGACCTATCGCGCAGCATCATTGGCGCCATCGAGTACTTGCACGAGCTCGGCATCGTGCACCGCGACCTCAAGCCGGAGAACCTGCTTTACACGGACCGCAGCCCGTCCGCCGAGATCAAGATCGCCGACTTCGGTCTCTCCAAGTTCATTACCAACGGCGAGCTCCTGCACACCGCCTGCGGCACCCCGGGCTACGTTGCGCCCGAGGTGCTTCTGCTCCAGGGCTACGGCAAGCAGGTCGACATGTGGAGCGTCGGCGTCATCGTATACATTCTGCTTTGCGGCTTCCCGCCCTTTTACGCCGAGAACGACGCTGAGATGTTCGAGGCCATCAAGGCTGCCTCCTACGACTTTCCCTCGCCATACTGGGACCGCATCTCGGACTCTGCCAAGGACCTGGTGCGCGGCCTGCTGCAGAAGAACCCCGACCGCCGCCTCACCACCACCCAGGCGCTCCAGCACCCCTGGGTCCGCGGCGAGTCCGCCTCCACTGAGGTCAACACGGAGCTCATCGAGACGCTCAAGGAGTTCAACGCCAAGCGCCGCTTCCAGCAGGGCGTTGGCAAGCTCATCAGCATCAACCGCTTCAAGAACGCCATGAACAACTGAAAGGCCTTTCGCAACGCCTGAGCCCACGACATTCCTTCCCTCGGAGGCCTCCGCGGCTGGGGCCGCAAAGGCTGAGCGTGATCAAGCAAGCGAGCGAGCACCGCCAGCGCAAGAAGAGCGATCACGGCAGGCTGGCGGCGTCAAGACGCGAGACTGCTTCCTCCATTGTTAGTTTCTCTGTTTCTTTGTCTGTGTGAATGACCCATTGAACGAGTGAGCGAGTTTCAATAAAACTACATCAGTCCATGGCTCCCCAGCTTGCTTGATCACCACGGAAAGAACTTGGCCTTCTCGCCTGAGTTGTTCTTGAGCTGCCGCGCCTGCGTCTGCCGCTTCTTGCAGTCCCTGTACGCGTCGAAGAACGACTTGCACGCCTGCTTCTTGTTCTCCTGGTTCGCCTCCGAGCACCTCAGCGACGCGTCGTGCTCCCTGTCGCACGTCGGCAGCGCCTCGCCCTGGCCCTGCAGCGCCGTCGCATTCGCGCCGGAGTTTACCAGCCGGACGCCGTCCGCCGCCTTCTTCTGCGCCGCCTCCAGGCGCCGCCGCTCCGAGCCATCCGCTGCCGCGCCCTCCGCCATCCTGCCCGCCCGACCTCCGCTCCGCGCCCGCCGCCCCGCTCCTCGCGCCGCTCCTCGTTGCCGGACTGCCTGCCTGCCCGCGTGCAGCGCGCCCTGGCAGCGCGTCCCCGCCTCGCGCCCTGGTCATGGCGCACGCCGAGCGCAGGGCCAGCCTGAGCAGACAAAGGCAGAGTTCTATCCATCGCCCATCCTGTGCGAGCCAATGCGGCGCGCGTCGCAGGGCCGGCCTGGGCGCCGGGGCGCGCTCGCCTGGCTCCGCGCGGCCGTCGCCGCTTCGTGACGCCGCACGCGAGGCGAGGCGAGCAGCGCAGAGCTCTTGTGACTCGGCTAGCTAGCTTCCGACGGCGGCGCCGCCTGCTCCGCGCCAACGCGCTCGAGGTCGAGGCGAGCAGACCTCGAGCGAGCAGGCAGGCAGGCTGGCTGGCTGGCTGGCAGACTGGCTGGCTAGCGAAGCGCGAGCTGGCGTGGCGTGGCGTGACGCAGGAAGCGCAGCCGACGCCGCTGGAGCAGCAGTCGAAGCTGCAGCGGCCACCATGTCGAAGCAGCAGCAGCAGCAGCAGCAGCAGCAGCAGCAGCAGGGGCAGCAGCAGGACGCGCTGCTAGCGGCGCTGGAGACCGCGCGGACCGCCGGCGGCGACGCGTACAGCAAGGAGAGCCCGCTCAAGCTGGGCATCATGGGCACTGCGTGGATTGCGGAAAAGGTCGTGCGCGCCGTGCACGAGGAGGACATCGTGGAAGCGGCCGCTGTGGCGTCGCGCACGCTGGCCAAGGCGGAAAAGTTCGCGGCCAACTTCAAGATCCCCCAGGCATATGGTAGCTACGAGGAGCTCCTGGCGGACCGGACCATCGAGGCCGTCTACATCCCGCTGCCCACGTCCATGCACGCGGAGTGGGCCGTCAAGGCGGCGCGGGCCGGCAAGCACGTGCTGCTGGAGAAGCCTTGCGCGCTGACTGGCGCCGAGCTGCTCGGGATCCTCACCGCTTGCCAGGAGAGCAAGGTGCACTTCATGGACAACGTCATGTTCATGCACCATAACCGCATTGAGCGCATGCGCCAGCGCATCGACGAGGGCTTCCTCGGCAGCGCCGGCGCCTCCCAGGTCTCCACTTCGCTCACCTTTCGCGCCGCGGACGACGCGCTCGAGAACAACATCCGCTTCAATCCGGACCTCGACAGCCTCGGCGCCGTCGGCGACCTCGCCTGGTACAACCTTCGTTTCGCGCTCTTCGCCTTTGGCTGGCGCGCGCCGACCTCCATCTCCGCGCAGATCATCACCCGCCACAACACCGTGCCGGTGCAGGCGGCCGCCACCGTGATCTGGCCCCCCACCGGCGAGATGCTCCGCGCCGACATCCCGCTCGTGCGCACCAGCACCTTTTACTGCTCCCTCGTCGAGGAAATGAAGGCGCACGCCACCATCTCCGGCCCTGCCGGTAGCATCGAGCTCAATGACTTCGTCCTCCCACGCTCCAACACGCGCTCCACCTTCACCGAGGTCTCGCGCCCGCACGTTATGCTCACCCAGAACGGCGAGGAGACCACCGTGCAATGCGACACCGTCGAGGTCGGTCCCTGCCGCCAGGAGGGCGCCGCCGTCGCCAACTTCGCCCGCCAGATCGCCGCGCACAAGGCCGGCAGCCCTGCGCCCTTTTGGCCGCGCATCGCGCTGCTCACGCAGCTCTGCATCGACGCCTTCATGGCCTCTGCCGACGCCGGCGGCGCCAGCGTCGCAGTCGACCCGGACGGCCTCCTGGCCAAGCTCGACAAGCTCCTTTCCTCGCTCTAAAACTTACCAACAGTAAAGCCCAGCGTCCAGCTCGCCAACCAAAGCAGTCTGAGTTGCGGCTCTGCCTTTCTCCCGCTCTCGCTCTGCCCTTGAAGCTGCGCCAGCGCTCGTGGGCTCCAAGTCCGAGAGCCCTCGTCACGGTCGCCCTTCGCCTTGTCCTCGTCGACCGCGCAATTCTGATCAGCCCTCGCTCTGCCCTCGAAGCTGCGCCAGCTGCGCCAGCTGCGCCAGCTGCGCCAGCGCTCGCGAGCTTCGAGTCCGAGTCCTCGTCACGGTCGCCCTTGGCCTCGTCCTCGTCGACCTCCCTGCACTGCACGCTGCTGCGCGCCTTTCGTCTTCCTTCCTTTCTGCTTGCGGCAGTGCCGCCACCCACGGTCACGGCGCTCAAAACGACAAGGCGGCGCGCGGGCGCGGCGAGCGGCACGGGAAGCGGAGCAGGATGGTGGGCGGCGCGCTCTTGGCGGCGCGCGTGGCGGCCTCGCGGCGCACGGCGGTCTGCGGCGGCGGCCTGCTGCGTGGCCGGGCGAACATGGCGACGCCGCCGCTGCAGCAGCGCGCGCAGCAGGGCGCCGCGCGGCGCTGGCTGTCCACGCCGGCGGCGGCGGAGGAGGTCAAGGAGGAGGGCTGGAGCCTGCGCACGCGCGTGCTGGGCTTCGTGGCCTTCCTCGCAGCCGGCAGCTCGGCCACCTTCACCTACATGCTGGCTTCGGACCAGGCCTTCATGTTCAAGGCGCGCGAGCAGGCGCCCAAGCTCACCAACTTCTTCGCGCCTTACGCCGGCCTCCCGGTCGAGGAGGAGACCGGCGAGCTTAACGTGGAGGACTTCTTCCCCGAGTCCATGAGCGAGCTCGTTGGCGAGGATGTCCAAGTGGCCTGCGTGCTGCGCTCGGGGCGCGTGGTTGTCGTGGGCGCCAAGGCCGACGCGCCGCTCGCGGAGATCGATCACGAGCTCCTGCGCAAGCTTGACACCACTTCGCTGGCCGAGGATCCTGTCGTCAGCTTCCGCTTCCTCGACGCCGACGAGGCCGCTGTGTACGCGAGCAAGACCGACGAGGAGCTCTCCAACGAGTTCCGCGCCAAGATCCCGCCCATCCCGGACCAGGCCTCCAAGGCCGAGCTCCAGCACCTGCTCAACGTCTACCGCCGCCTCGAGATGGAGTACCGTACCACTGTTGAGCTCGCTCGCCGCACGGGGGAGGATTCCACGCAGGCGCAGCGCGCGCTCGAGGACCTCGAGATGCTCAAGCGCACTCTCAAGCCGCGCATCAAGAAGGCGGCGTACTGATCTCCACCTCACAGTCAGGCGACGAGAGACACACAGAGACAGAGCGACCAGGAGGAGAGGAGGGAGAGTTCATGGTCTACCACGTACTACACTACTACTACGAGGCCCTGACGGGCGAAGAAGAAAGAGCCAGCAACGGGAAAGAAATATTGCATGACACCGTGGCCGGCATCTCTCGCTTGCTCGCTTACTCAGCGCGCAAAGGCGAGCGGCACGCCATCCGCACGGGCCTGCCAAGACGCCTCAGGCCCGACCAGCGCCTCGGCCACCTCCGTGAGCGCCGTGCTGCACGTGACGTGGTCCACCTTGAAGTCGGCGATCGGGTCGGCGCGTGTGTCGCCCACATTGATGATGCCCAAGGGCTTGCCCTGGTCCTTGGCCGCCTTGCACAGCCGGTAGCTCGACCACACCGTCACGCTCGAGCCAACGACCAACAGGCTGTCCGCGTCGCGCACCGCATCAAAGGACGCCGCCTTGACTGCCGCTGGCACCGTGCCGCCGAAGAAGACGATCGTAGGCATGATGACGCCGCCGCACTGTACGCAGCTCGGCACGTAAAAGTCGTCATAGTCCGTCACGTCCAGGTGCGCGTCGCCGTCCGCGCGGATGTCCGGGATGTCCTCCGGGTTGAGGTGCGTGCGAAACCACGTATTGTTCATCTCGAACAGATTGTCCTGATACTCATGCCGCGAAGACTCCGCGCCGCAGCTCAAGCAGTGCACGCCGCTGCCGTGCCCGTGCAGCTCCAGCACATTGTTCGACCCGGCCTTGGTGTGCAGGCGGTCCACGTTCTGCGTCACTACCTGCGACACGAGTCCGCCGTGTTCCAGGGCCGCCAGCGCGCGATGGCTCGCGTTCGGCCGCGCGTCGCGGAAGTGCTTTTGCGCCACCACCGCGCGCGCCCAATACCGCTTGCGCCGCGCCGCCGATTTGATGAACTCCTGGTGCGTCATGGGCTTGTGCCCGCGGCTGTACGAGCCCTCTGGCGACCTGTAGTCCGGGATGCCGCTTTCCGTCGACACGCCAGCGCCGCTCACCACGCACGTGCGTCGCCGCCCCATGAGCTCCACCAGCCGCTCCAGCGCCTCCGCGCCCAGCCGCCGCTGCGTCGTCGGCGGCACGAAGCTCATCTTGCTGCCCGCCAAGAACAAGCAGACGCTGCGCCAGCTGCTGCCAGCTGCCGCCAGCTGCTGCCGCCGCTGCTGCTGCTGCTGCTGCTGCTGCTGCTGCCGAGCACGCAACCCAGCGGTGCCGCGTCCTCCGCGCCGCACTGCGCAAGCGCTTCTTGGCAACGAGCTCTGCAGGTCGCAGAGCGTCGGAGCCAGGGCCGGTGGAGCCCGAGTCCGAGTCCGAGTTCTCCATCTCAACTATGCGCCTTGAGAACATCCCCACGATCCGATGAGGGTCCTGATGCATGCATGCCCCATAGCCCAGCCGTGCCGCGTCTTGCCGCGCTGCGCTGCGTGAGCGCTTCTTGGCAACGCGCTCTGCAGGTCGCAGAGCGTCGGAGTCCGGGCCGATGGAGTCCAAGTCCGAGTCCGAGTTCTCCACCTCAACTATGCGCCTCGAGAGCATCCCAACGATCAGATGAGGGTCCTGATGCATGCATGCCCCATGTTTTTTTTGGGTGGTGGTGCAGTAGTACCAGTAGCCTAGTCTTCGTCAAGAGCAATGTGACCACGCTCCTTTCGGTCGTTGACACGACATGTCCGCCAGCAGCTGCACAAGGTCGCTTGCTTTGCAAAGGATCTGTAGCTCAGCGCAGTCTCTCGACAGGATGATGATGGCTTGCTCCCTTTCGGCCACCTTCTCTTCTGCATCCTTTCATGAGGTGGCTTTTCGAGCTGATGGCTGGTCTGGATCACATAACCACTTGCGTTGCGCCGCCAGGCTCATCCGCATGCGCTTGAGAGTGAGTTGCAGGCGCACCTCACCCGCTCGGCTACGCAAGGGCACCTGCCAGACTCGGACTCCGTCCCATGCACACAAAGTCAGTGACTGATCACGCACGCCTGCGCTCGCACTCGTGTGTTTCCAAGGTTTCCAACCTTTTATCGCGCATTCGCGCCGCACGCAGGCAATGCTCATGACCGTAGAGGCAGAGTGACGCTCGCCTCCTCTGCAGCGCCGCCAGAGAATAGCAGAATTCCGATCGTCGATGTGCCTACCTACACAGACGAAGCTCGCTCTTGCTGCACGCTCCGAGTCGTTCGTTGCAAGCCACGTACAGCTGAGTCCTGCGCCGGCCAAGCCCATCCCGGAGCGGACTACTACTGCCAGCGACCGGGTCGCACGCGAGGCGAGCACGCCAGCCGATCTCAGGCGTCGTGGGGACGTACGGCCATGGCTTGGCAACTGCAACTTGGGGCCGCCCGCGAACCGACCCGTCGCGCGCGGGGCCGCCGCACGCGCTTCGCGGGAGGTGCAGGAGTCCAAATGTCTGCAGCATGCGCGCCTCGCGCCTCGCGTCTCGCGCGTCTCGGCTCATGGCGGCCACGCTGCGACCGTGCCGCCGCCGCACGTGATCGCTCTGAAGCCTCTTTTGCGCTCCTTTGAGCTCACTTCTTGTATCTCTTCGGCTCGGGTGAGCTCCTGTCGCTTCCCGGCCCTCGATTCCCGAGCCTACCGTAGCGGTCGTCGGCGCCACCGTACGATACGAAAATCAGGCTTTTCGCGCCAGCCAGATGCACCGTGATGTGCGCGCCGGTCCAAAGCCACCCCAGGCGGCGACAGAGCTGATCTTGAGCCTGAGCGTGCCCGGTCCGTGCGATCTGTTCGCGCTCCAGCCTTGCAGTGCCTGGCTAGCTAGCTGTAGACTAGCTACTAGCTAGAGCTAACTGGCTAGTAGCTAGCTAGAGAGCTGCCTGACACTTGCAGCCTGCCAGGCTGAGCCCAGCCGCAGCCTGGGCCGAGCCGTCACCGTGGCAAGATCTTGGCTCACGCATCGGTGTCCTCGGGTGCCGCGTCTCTCTCGTGTTGACGTTTGATCCGGCTGCTCCACTGCCACTGGCAGTCCAGTGTCCACTGGCCGCCGCAGGCCGGACCAGGCGGTCGCGTCGGACCGCGACCCTCGCTGTGTGTCCCGCTGACTCACCGCGCGCGATGGCTCGCTCCATCTCGCTCTCGTGATCGCTCGCTCGCTCGCTCGCTCGCTCGCTCGCTCGCTCGCTCGCTCGCTCGCCCGCCCGCCTGCTTGCGAGAGCCCTTTGGCTTGCACTCTCCACGCGCGCTAGAGGGCTGGCGGCGGCTGACGGGCGCGTCGGACGCCGGCACGAACGCACGCACGGTGGGCAACCCAGCGCTGCACATGGGGACCGTGTCAGGCGGCGCGCCGACGGTCCAGATGCCAGGCTGCGTCACGTCGGATTCCGAGCCGGCGGGGTCGAACCAGGGGCAAGAGCGACGAAGCTGATCGATTCCGCTCGGCATGGCCTTTGATGGCCTTTGGCGTCGGATCTGCCACTGATCGACGGCGCTCGGACTTGCTCGACCTCTCTGGCAGAGGTGGCGAAGTTCGCAAGTTGATTGAGCTCGCGCCCACGTTTGTTCCCCGATCGAGCAAGGTGGCGGACTTGGCGGAACCCTCCACGTGGTTCTGCTTTGGCTCGCTATCCGTAAGACAATAGATGAGATGCGCCGCCCTCCGCGCCAAGGAGGGAGCGCCGAGGAGACTCGTCCGCTACCCCTTTGCGGCTTCCGCAACGCATTTTCCTTTTTTTGTTCACCTCTCGCGTGGCGCTTCAGGCTCTGAGCAGCGCGAGCGACGCGCGAGCCAACATAACTGTAGCCTCGAGTCGCCGCGGCGGACGCTGACGCGGAGGCGCGGAGCAAGGCGGCAGCGCGGCAGGGGTGGGCCGGGAGAGCTGGGCAGCGCGCCTGCGTTCGCGCCTCTTGCTTCTCAGCCAGGATGGGCGTTACTGGCCTTCGGCGGCTTCTGGCATCCAAGTCGCGCGAGGTCAAGCTCTGCGAGCTCTTGTCCGACAAGGACGTCGGCGTGGACGCCTCTGTCTGGCTCCACATGTACGTGAGTGTCATGCACGAGGACATCACGAAGAAGAACTTCACCAAGACCGTGGAGAGCTTTGTCAGTCGGCTCACGGAGCTCAAAAGAATGGGTGCGAGGCCCATCGTTGCCTTTGATGGGGCGCCAACTCCGATGAAGTGTCGTACAAACTCGGCGAGAAGCAAGAAGCGCAAGGACAAGGCCGACGCCCTAGCAAGTCAGCTTCAGGAGCACGCTGCAAAGGGTGAAGAGCCTCCTCCCGATCTTTTGGAGAAGCTCTCCAAGGTCAACGCCGGCGTCTCGCGTGAGCTCGTCTATGCTGTCATTCGGCGGCTGCGCGAGGGTGGATTCGCGTACGTGGTGGCGCCTTACGAGGCAGACCACACTCTCGTGGCGATGCTTCGCGAACAGACCATTCAATACATCATCTCGGTCGACTCGGACATGCTCGTGCACGAAGGAGGCAACCTCCTCGTCGTACCTTCTGGAGACTGGCATGCCGGCATGGGAACCCTCTTCGAGCCTGCCGGACCTACAGCGCCTCTGGACGAAGAGTCCGGGGAAGCGTGTCAACGTGACCTTGGACACATCATCGACGAGCTCGCAGATGAGAAAGACTGCGAGCCCCAGGTTGCGGCGGCTGCCGTGTGCTTGGCGTACGCACTGCTCGTCAAGACTGACTACCACGACATCAGGGGCGTTGGGCCTTTGACGGCGCTCCGCGTCCTCGACAAGCTTCTTGATGAGCAGGTGGACGTAACGGAGTGGCTCAAGCCCGAGAAGCTCGCCGGCAAGCTCATCGCGCACATGGGTTGGCCCCGGGCGCTGAAGGAGGAAGTCTGCTTGCAGATGAAGACGGCAAAGGGCGGTCTTCTCGCTGGCGTTGGGCTCTTCCTCGCCTCGGGAAAGGTCGACTCGCTGGATTTGGACGTGCTGGCCGAGACCGACGTGTCGGCGCTCGTCGGCAAGACAGGCTTTGACAGGGATCACGTTGACCTCATCGCGCTGGGGCTACGTTGCCTCCGCGAGAGGTGTGAGTGCAACGGCCTCCGCGAGACGTGTGACTGCGAGTGCAACGGCCTCCGCGGGACGTGTGAGTGCGACGGCCGTGCGTCCAAGCAACACGACGTGGGTGACGGGGTCACCAAAGTGCAACCCCAGGATGGCTTTGAGACTGTCGATCTCACCGAGGGCCAAGATGGCTGAAAGCGAGGTAGATACGGCCAAGCAAGCGCAGCTGGCTCGCTGACTTCGCACTCGCGGTCAGTCTCCGGGCAACAGAAAGGTGGCTGAGCTCCACGCTGATGTTCGAACGCAGCTGCGCGTTGAGGAGGAGGCACGCAAGGAGCACAAAGCGCTCACCAACTTACGCTGCCCAGAAGTCCTGAGCGCTCTCCAAATCTTGCGCAATAACGGGCGCAGAACCCACGAGCTCCCACTCATCGACAACGCCGAGGTCAGCTCGATGCTCAAGGGCATTCAGAATGAGGACTGGATCTCGAACATCGGTGAGATGCAAGAGCGCGCGCCAGTTGTCTCCGAGACGGTCTTGCAAGCGCACTTCAAGGACGTATGCACGAAGGACGGGGTGCTTGAGAAGGGCTACAAGCGCATCTGCTTCCGCACACACCTGCGCGGATTCGGCGCCTACTACCCGAGCAATGGCGATCGCTTCCCTGACACCTGCTGGCTCAGGCTTCTCTGCCCGAGGTCAATGGTCAACGGCGTGTATCAGGTCTACGCCAAATGCGAGGTCCAGTGGCGCCCAAACAACCGGCCCCCGGTCATCACCAAGATCAAGGACCAAATGTGCGAGTGTCCCGCGGCGCGTGCCGACAGCGGCTGTGTGCATGTGAGCGCACTGCTGCAGGCCGTCCAAAACCTCAAACGTGACCATTGTGAAGACGGCCCTGCCACCGACAGGAGGTGCGAGTGGAACCGGCCGAGGCAAGAGGCAGACGAGGACCTGGTAAATAACCCCCTCGCCTACCTCATCTTCGAGCGAGCCCAGCGAACCCCTCGTGCGAAGAAAAGGCGATACGGCGAACCCGTCTGCCGGCAGAACACTCTTGGCCGACTCGAGTACAACCCGTTTCCTCCCGAGGTCCATGCTGCAACACTGCGCGACATCGCCGAGAGGGGCCGCAACAGCAACTACGTGAAAGCATTAGCTGAGTGCATCGCGGCGGGCGCAGAGACATGCCCAGGTGGGGAGTCTGCCGCCTCGCAAATGTTTACGCCGGTGCTGAACGGTTTCGTGTCCAAGAATTTCTGGAAGGACCGTGCTGCTGCGGAGCTACGCAGAACCGGCCTCGACCAGCTCCCCATCGACGAATCCACCGAGTTGGCCCTCGATCCCATCTTCGACGAGCACTCTGACGAGAGTCCTGACATGTGGTAAAGATCATTTTTTTCCGCTTGATGCGGTGTTTGAAGGTGCGGTGATTGGAGGGCCGCATAGTGCAGTGATGTAGCAAGCGACCTTGAAGGCAGGTGTAATCAGGTCAGCTTGGTGGAGTGCAACCTTACTCGTGAGCCAATGGAAGTCCTTGACACGGTTAATTGCTCGCTCCACGTGAATGCGAAAGTTGGCAATCTTGCGGGTATCGTTTGCCTCGCTTTGAGACAGCACCTTTTGACCCTTGAATCGCTTGGGCGGAACGTAGAGCTGCGCACCACGGCTGGCCAGCGGCGCATGCAACATGAAGCCCTTGTCCGCCATGATGGTTTGAGTTGGGTGCACACACTCCGAGTAGAACCCCGAGCGCTCCGTGATCACAGGATCGGAGATCCTGCCCGGGTAGGCCTGGGAAGCCCAACCAACGTAGCCGCTAGGAGTCAAACCTAAGAGCAGCTTCGCAGTGTTGCGCGACTTATACTCGCTCCAGGTCGCACTCTGCGCTAGAGGGTTATCGGGGACCTGAATCTCGAGCTCCGTCGCGTCGAGGAGCCAGCTGATCATGTGATTCCCGAACTTTTTCTTGACCTTGTCGGGGCAGGACGCTTTCAGCATCTCTGAGTCAGGTGTCTCCAAGCCATGGCTGAAGACCTCGTACAGCGTCTGGATCCCGAACTCGAAGTTGCGCGAGACTGTGCCCTGGTTCACGCCGAACAGCGATCCGATTACTACCTGGCTCAGGTTCAGGCGCAGGATCATCAGCGTCATGAGAAGGCGATCTTCGAGCACGAGGCGGGCTGCGCTACTCCGGCACGACGCGCTGGTTGAGGCGGACTTGGACGTCATTCTGGTGCTCACGTACTGGGGCTTTAAGTCCCTATTGCCCTCCTTGAAAGCCTTCCAGGCCGCGGTGCTTGCAGGGCGCTGCAGGGCGTCGTCTCCACCAGCGACGCGAGCGAGCGAAACCAATTTTTCGAAGCATTTGACACTTGACACCCCAGTATAGAACTTGATCTTGTCGGCGAAGCGCCGTGTTGACTTGAACACGTTCCACCGAAGAGGGTCTGCCTCAGTGCGAGTCGCACTGAGAATCTTGATCACCTGCTCGTTCTCTTCGTTGGCCGCCTTTGAGTGGGAGAGTTCCGTCTGCAGAGCTTTGATCCGTGCCTCGGCATCAACCGTGCTCGCCCTGATCTTCTCTTTCTCGGTGTCGGCGCAAGCTAACATCGACTGAAACAAGGCCATGTCGGCCTCCAGCTTCGCCTTGTCGGCCTGCAGCTTCGCCTTGTCGGCCTGCAGCTTCGCCTTGTCGTGCTCTAGCTTTGCCTTGTCGGCTTTAAGCTTTGCCTTGTCGGCTTTCAGGTCCAGGACGATCGCGTCGAAGGTGGCCTTTTCTGCCGAACGCTGAGAACCCTTGGCAGCATTCCTCGCCTTCATCATCTCCTTGAATTTCAGCATCTGGCGGGATACAGAAGCCGCCACTGTCAGCTCCGAGTTTGCCCTGATTCTAGACTCTGCGACGCTAGCTTCGTGAACTTGGCGTGACAGCTTCGCCTCGGCCTCCGTTGCTCGTCGCAGCGCGAGGGCAGTCTCGGCCTTTCTCTTCTTCTCCAGCTGCTGCTGCGCGTGCTCCCGATCACTTTCGGCTGCACGAGCGGCCGAATGAGCGCGGCGCCCAAGAGCCTTGCGTTCCGGAGACGCAACTTGACTCGCGAGTCTTCGCTCCGCCGTTGAAGTCGGCGTGGCACTCTCGTGTTGAAGAACCCACCTGCTCGAGTTCCACACGGCTGGTTCGCGAGTTGGTGGCGGTGTCATCATGGTCTCCATCGCTATCACCTGAGTGATCGAGCTCGTCTTCAAAACCCAGTCGCCCTTCTTCTCGTCGAAGCGAAAGGACTCTGGGCGGAAGTGGTGCCACCGGAATCGCGCCCTCGTGTTGGGCGACAGCTCGGCTTGAGACTTCGGCCGCAGCTTGGTGAAGATTCGGTCTCGCGCACGCTGATCCTGCTTGTCAGAGTCCGTCTCCGCGTTCTTCGAGACCACCCCGCGAAAACGTCGTTTCCTGTAGATCTGGCTCGTGCGGAAGATACCGTCTTTCGCTTGGCACCACGCCAACTCGCACGTGCACCGTGACGCCGGTGGCGACGCCTGTGCTCCGGCAGGCTCTAAGACCTTGTCCGGGCTGAGCCCAGCATCCGAGGTCACCACGCAGATGCTTGGAGTGCGCGCCATGTCATCCAGGCGTGTCTTGAGCGAGGTCTTCGGCTTGGCGTCAACCTAACGACCACGTGCGTCCAGGGCTCCCTCCGGTCTCTTGCCTGACCGGCTACGAGCGCGCCAGGGCCAACCGCAGGGCTTGAGCCTAACACGACCTCCCTCCCCCCCGCGCCCACGCCTCTGCCCGCGCTGCGCGCCCGCCACGCAGCGTGCGCTGCAGCCCGCGCGCGTGAGTCCTCCGCCCTTCGTTATGTCTCTGGCAAGGCGCAAGAGGCGCTGAAGCGCCACTTCTGTCCGCCCTGACTTTCGGCCGGCGCCCGGGCAGGCGGGGGGGGGGGTAGGCTGGAGGCGTTTTTTTGGATTTTCGCCCAGCGCATCTCATCTATTATGGCGCAGGGCCTGCTGCCAGATAAGGTCGTCAGAAGACCGCGCCTTGGCGAGCGTCGACTGCGCCTCGGTCAGGCAGCGGCCAGCGGAGGCGTGCTCGCAGGCTGGACCGGCCGAGATACTCATGGGGTGAATTCGGGTCGTCTGAGATGCCTGCTCGCGATGATGTGCTCGTGGTACAAGGCTAGAGTGGCTTCGGCAGTCGCGGCCGCAGCCGCAGGCGCAGCAGACCCGCAACGAGTTTTCCGAAGCAGCAGCAGGAGCAGCAGCAGCAGCAGCAGCAGCAGCAGCAGCACAAGTGCAAGAACCCCCAGAAAACAAAGGACGATATGCCTTCGAAGCTGGCGACCGCGGGCGCCGCGGCCGGTGCGGCATACCTATGGAAGCAGTACAGCGACTACTCGGACATGAAAGCGCGCAAGGAGCGGTGCGAGGTGCAGGGCACGCGCGTGTGCATCCTGGGCGCCGGCATGAGCGGCATCTGCCTCGCGGTGAAGCTGCAGCAAGCCGGCATCCCGTTCACGATCTTCGAGCGGGCGGACGGCTATGGCGGCACGTGGCGCATCAACCAGTACCCGGACTGCGCGTGTGATGTGCCGGTGCACCTGTACTCGTACTCGTTCGAGCCCAAGGCGGACTGGAGCCGCAAGTGGGCCAAGCGCGAGGAGATTCTCGAGTACTTCGAGGAGGTGGCCGCCAAGCACGGCCTCAAGAAGCACACGCACTTCAACACGAGCGTGCAGGGCGGTCGCTTCGACCATGACTCCAAGAAGTGGTTCGTCAAGGTCAAGTACGCGGACGGCACGGAGCGCGAGGAGGCCTTCTCGTACTTCATCCCGACGCTGGGCCAGCTCACCATTCCCAAGTTCCCGGACATCCCGGGCATGGACCAGTTTGAGGGCCCGACCTTCCACACGAACCAGTGGCGCCACGATGTCGACTTCAAGGGCAAGCGCGTCATGGGCATCGGAGCCGGCGCCACGGCCATCCAAGCCTTCCCCGTCGTGGCTGACGATGCCGCGCACCTGACCGTGGTGCAGCGCTCACCCAACTGGTTCACGCGCAAGGAGGACTTTGAGTACTCGGACGCCACCAAGGCCGTCTTTAAGTATGTGCCTTTCGCGCGTCTGGCCTACCGCCAGTACCTCAACTCCTTCCAGGAGATGCTCTACGTGCTGCTGGAGGGCCCCAACGGCCGCGCCCCGGCGTTCTACTCCATGGTCAAGGAGATGTTCACCGATGGCATGATGGAGGATTCCAAGTACAAGTACCCCAAGGAGACGCTCGTGCCGGACTACGCGCTCGGCTGCAAGCGCGTCATCCTCGCCGACCGCTGGATGCCCATGCTGGCGCGCGACCACGTCGATCTCGTCACTGACAAGCGCGTTGTGCGCGTCCTGCCCAACGGCGTGGAGTACGACGACGGCTCCACCGAGGACGTCGACGTCCTCATCTACGCCACCGGCTTCGCCTCGCACCGCTTCCTCGGCCAGCTCGACATCGTCAACGGCGAGGGCCTCAACCTTCAGGACTTCTGGAGCGACTACCCGATGGCCTACAAGTCCGTCACCGTCCCCAAGTTCCCCAACTTCTTCTTCACCTATGGCCCGGGCTCCAACCTCGGCCACCACTCCATCATCTTCATGGTCGAGACCCAGGTTGAGTACATCGTGCGCCAAATCTGCCGCGCCGTCGACACTGGCGCTGCCACCATCGAGGTCAACGAGGACGCCTACATCGCCGACAACGAGCGCCTCCAGCGCAACCTCCAACAGACCACCTGGGCCGACCCCAAGTGCACCTCCTGGTACAAGCGCCCGGACGGCATCATCATCAACAACTGGTCGGGCCCGGTCTCCGCATTTTGGTGGCACCTCGGCGGCCTTGACAAGGACGACTTCCAGCTCGGCGGTATGCAGCAACTCGGCGCCCGCCTCTAACTAAGCCACAAGCAACACATGCACCATTGCCCCCCACCTACCCACGCGCGCGGCCCTCATAATAACTTATGCCTCAGTCAGGTTTCCAACCAATCACATGTTCATCTCGTGAACTGGTAGGCGGGCCCTAGCCCCAAGTTCCCCCCCTGCCTGGCTCGTCTCGTTTCGCTCGTGCGCGTCTTGGGTTGCGATCCACACCGGGCCGCGCTTCATTCCTCTCTTCAAGTCCTTCAAGTCGAGGAACCTCTCTAGACCTCTCTGCCGCGCTCAGGCTCTCTAACTTAGTTTAGCTGATTAGCAAGCCAAGGCAAGTCAAGCAAGCTAGGCCAGTTCCAGCGTGACACAGCCGCCTTCGCGGCCAGGCCGGTCAAGGATTCTCCCCACGATGAATAAAGATCAGCCCGCCTCGCCCGCGCGCCCTCGTTCGTCCTACCCTTTGAGCGCCGCCGAGCCTCGTTTTCCTTGCGCTTCCTTCCTGAATCCTGCGCCGCGCCGCGCCGCGCTGCTGCGCCAGACCATACCCGGCGTCGAGTCCGGTCTGCGTCCGCTGGCCGCTAAGTCCGCAGACGGGCCCTGCCTGCAACACCGTCACCGTCACGGACGCGCTCGACTCGGATATTACGCGATATTACGCCACGCCCGCCTCGGACTCGCGCCGCCGGTCCTGCGGCGGAGCGCCGCTCTCTGCCTGCCTTTGCAGCGGGACTGACAGTGGAGCGGCACGCAGAGCACGAATTGGCGCAGCGCGGGCCCGTCCGCCTCTCCTCTCGCGCCCGCTCGCCAGCTTCGTGCTCGTCGCGGCCCTCGTCTTGCAGTGCAGGTCGTAGCCAAGGGTTCTTCGACGGGCGATCTGCAGCGCACGATGCCGTCGCGGCTGACGACGGCGGCGAGCGCAGCGGGCGTGGCGTACCTGTGGCAAAAGTACAGCGAGTCCGTGGAGCGCGCTGCTCGGCAGGAGCGCAGCGCGGTGCAGGGCGTGCGCGTGGCCATCCTGGGCGGCGGCATGAGCGGCATCTGCCTGGCCATCAAGCTGCAGGACGCAGGCATCCCGTTCACCATCTTCGAGCGCATGGACGGCTTCGGTGGCACCTGGCGCGTGAACGAGTATCCGGACTGCGGCTGCGACGTGCCCTCGCATGTGTACTCGTTCTCCTTCGAGCCCAAGTCGGACTGGACCCGCAAGTGGGCCAAGCGCGACGAGATCCTCGCCTACTTCGAGAGCGTCGCGGCAAAGCACGGCCTCAAACAGCACGCGCACTTCGGCTCCGACATTCTGAGCGCCACCTTCGACGACAGCTCCAAGAAGTGGCTCCTCAAGGTGCGCTACGCGGACGGCACGGTGCGCGAGGACGCTTTCACGGCCTTTGTGCCGGCCACCGGCCAGCTCGGCATCCCGCGCATGCCGGACTTCCCCGGCATGGAGGACTTCCAGGGCGAGTCCTGGCACACGGCGCGCTGGCGCAACGACGTGGACGTCACGGGCAAGCGCATTATCGGCGTTGGCGCCGGCGCCACCGCCATTCAGGCCTACCCAGTGCTGGCCGAAAAGGCTAGCCACCTCACCATCATCCAGCGCTCGCCCAACTGGTTCATGCGCAAGGAGGACTATGTCTACTCGGAGACTGCCAAGGCCATCTTCAAGTACGTGCCCCTGGCGCGCCAGGCATACCGCTCCTTCCTCTTCTTCCAGTCCGAGCTCGCCTTCAGCTTCATTGCAGGCCCGGAAAGCCGCCTTGCTCCCATCTACCACACTGCCCGGGAGCAGGCCATCAACGACATGCTCGAGGACAGCCAATACAAGTACCCCAAGGAGGTCATCGTGCCCGAGTACGACCTCGGATGCAAGCGCATCATCTTCGCCAACAATTGGCTCCCCATGCTGGCGCGCAGCGACGTCGATCTCGTCACCAACAAGAACATCGCGCGCGTCCTCCCCAACGGCGTCGAGTACGATGACGGCTCCACTGAGGAGACTGACATCATCATCTACGCCACTGGCTTCCATGCCAACGCCTTCATGAGCGAGCTCGACATCCGGAACGGTAAGGGTGTTGCGCTCCAGGACTTTTGGCGTGACACTTACCCCAAGGCATTCAAGTCCATCGCGGTGCCCACCTTTCCCAACCTCTTCTTCCTCTACGGCCCGGGCTCCAACCTCGGCCACAACTCCATCATCTTCCAGGTCGAGACCCAAGTCGGGTACGTGGTGCGCCAGCTGAAGCGCTTGGTCGACGCCGGCGCGGCCACCACCGAGGTCACGCAGGAGGCCTACATTGAGGACACCGAGCGCCTCCAGCAGGAGCTTCAGCACACCTCCTGGGCCGATCCGCGCTGCACCTCGTGGTACAAGACCAAGGATGGCATCGTCATCAACAACTGGTCGCGTACATGCACCGAGTTCTGGTGGCACCTGCATGGCCTCGACAAGGAGGCCTTTAAGCTCGGCTCTCGCCTGTAATCATTTCCTGGTACCAAATCATTTATGATCTCTCGGATTTTCTCTCTCTCTTTCTCTCGTCGCACGAAATCTTCACACATGGCTTTTTGCACTCGCAAGGCCGAAGCACTGCTGCAGCACGACGTTGATGATCTTTCTTTTCTGCCCGATTTCCTCCCTGCAAGAGCCTCCTCACAACCTGTCCAACACGCCCGTGTTGAGACCCTCGTACGGAGTGAGCCCGTCCTTGTTGGTGAGCGAGTCGTCAGCACCCTTGCTGATCAGATACTCGGCGAGCTCATTGAAGCTGTACTGGAAGCAGTAATGCAACGCCGTGTTGCCCTGGAGGTTCTGCACGTTGATGTCCGCACCGCGCCGCAGCAAGTACTTGGCGAAGCGCTTGCTGCCCTGCTGCACAGCGCCTAGGAAGAGCGTGTTGCCGTTCTCGTCGCGCTCGCCAATATCTACGCCTAGCTCGATGGCCTCCTCCAACTTCTCCATGTTCAAGTTCTTGACGGCCAAGAACGCCTGCAGCACGAGCTCCGCCATCTGCTCCTCGTCCGACTTGTCCAGGAGGTCCTCCTTGGTCATGTTGGTCCCACGCAAGGCGTCCTCCATGACGTCTGCGATGAACTTGATCTCCACCGGCGGAAAGTCCTCGAACGCAATGTGGCTCACGTCGGCCGGATCCACCACGCCAACGAGCGACGGCTTGTTGAAGTTTGAACCGTACACCATCGGGTCGGCACCGCGCGTGTTGGGCGTCGACGCGCGCGTCACGAAGCCCTGGCCCAGGCGCCCGGCGCGCAGCACGCGCCAGTCCGTTCCGGGCTTCTTGCTCGCCTTCTCCACGTCTAGCGTGGCCGCCGTGGCCGCCGTCGTGGTGCTCACCGCATGCACGAGCCCATCTCGGTTCTCGTCCTCGAAGTCGTCGTCCTCGTCGTCGTCGTCGTAGTCGCTGCGCTCGCTGCGCTCGTAAAAGGTGGACGCATCCGGCCCCGCCAGAGCGAGCGGCGGAACGAAAGTTGCCTCCGCCGGCGAGACGCTCGCCTGTCCCTGCGTGCGTAGGCCGAGCTCGCCCACGACCAGCTGCACAAAGTCCTGGTTCGCCGAAAGGTGCTCCACGATGCGCTGCATGGAGCGGTCCGAGGCGCGCTCCGCCTGCGCCGCCGAGGCCGCGGCAGCCTTGGCCGCCAACGCTGCCGCCACCTGCGCCTGGCGCAGCTCGCGCGCATCACGGTCCTCGCGCTTCTTGCGCGCCACCTCCTCCGGCACGGCCCACGAGAAGAGCTCCGTCTGGAGGTTGTAGTAGTAGTGCTGACCCGACTGCGTCTCCTTGTACTCCTCATGCAGCGCCACGGTGCCCAGCAGCTTGTCCGTGGACCGCATGCGCGCCCACGTGTTGGGCCCCAGCTCCGGCATGTCCATGCACACCTGCATCCACTGCCACATGGAGTTTGCGCGTGTGTTAATGACCCAGTCCACGAACTCAATGTAGTCTACCACGCCGTCATTGTTCGGGTCCAGATGCTTGATGAGCGTGTCCTGGTCCTCCACGGGGATTTCCAGCCCATTCACCCCGACACCCAGCTTGAACTCCGCGTACGACAGCATGCCCGTGCGGTCCTCGTCCATCTCGCGGAAGGAGGCGCGCAAATCAAAGGCGCCAGCCGCCACCTCGCTGTCCACGCCCGCGGCGCGCCGGTCCAGCCACGTGCGCACGTTCTCCTCCACAAAGCGCAGGCGCCGCGAGTGCTCCACCTGGCGAGCCGCCTCCAAGGCGGCCGCCGCGTCCGCTCGCCGCAGCTCCTTGAGCTGCGCGTCACCCTTGGCGCCCAGCTCCTCCGCCTCGTACGCGACCGTCACGCCCACGGTGTCCTCCACCAGGCCGCCCTCGTCGCCGCGCAGGTTGTGCGCTTGCCGGTCGCGCTCGCGCTGCGCCGCCTGCTGCGCCTGGCTCGGCTCCTCCGGCTCCGGCGCTGGCACCGTCGCGACGCCCTCCCAGCCTTCCGGCTGGTCCCATTGGTAGACGTCGTCGATGGTGTGGTGGTAGAACAGCGTGCCCTCGCGAACAGCCAGCGCAAAGGCCTCCTCCTCCACCACCTTTTGCGGCTTGGGCCGCTTGCCCGCGGCGATGCGCGCCAGCTGGTCGATCTCCACCTGCTGCGCCGCGCGGCGCACCAGCTCCTTCGCCTGCAGGTCCAAGTAAAGATATGCCTGCCAGCTGCGCCAGCGGCCCAGCTTGCGCGTGGTCTTGTCCAGCCGCCGCCGAGCCCAGTCTTCGTCGCTCGCGCCGGCGCCCTGCTCGCGCGCCTTGCCTCGCATTGCACGCTCGCGCCGCAGACGCTTGTCGTTCAGCTCCTGCTCCAACAGCAGGCGCTCCTCCTCGGACCGCTCCTTGCTTCGCTGCGCCGCCTCCAGTCGCGCCACCAGGACCTCGTCGCTGTGCTCCTGCACCACGCGCTCCTCGTACACCGCTAGTTCGCGCACGAGGCTGGACTGCGGCCGCCGCACCAGCGTCTTGGTCTCGTCCACCACCATCTTGGACTCGTACGCATTCGCCTCGTTCGACCCCACCGTCGCCCCACGACGGCTCACGCCGGCAAAGTCGCTCCGGCCGCGCGGCCTCGTGATGGCCTCGCGCACCTCCTCGTCCGAGTGCCACGTGTACCTGTGCGGCCACACCTCGCCGGCGTTCAGGGTAGCGCTCGACTGCGTCACGCCAAACACCGTGCTGCCCACCTGCGGGTCCGGCTGGCACAGCTCCTCGCGCCGTGCCAGGGCCCACGCGCGGAAGCAGTGCGCCGTCATCTCCGGGTCCAGCCGCCGATGGCCCACATCGTCCCCGCTGCGGTCCCCCAGGTCGCGCTCCGTCGCGCACGCGTTCAGCACCACGATCGTGCACGCCTCGCGGAAGTCCAGTTTGCTGATGACGCGCTTCACCACGTGCGGCGCCGTCGTCAGCACGGATGCAGCCGCCAGTTCGAGGTACTCGGCGGCCGCCGCGGGCGTCAGCTGCCGCGGGTCGAAGCTTTGCACCACGGGCGCCAAGATGGGGCTGTCTAGCGCCGTCAGCACGACGCATGTGACCGAGTTCGTCGACGAGATGGCCGCGTCGCGCGAGTACAGGACCACCGTGAGCCCCGTACGCCCGTGCACCGAGGTGGACGGCGGGTCAAGCCCGAGGTAGTTTGCGTCGCCCGGCCGTCGCCCGCAGATCGCCACCGCCATGCGCGGGTCCACCGCGCCCGTCGCCACCGCGCCCTCCGCCTGAGCACGCGACCGCTCCTTGAGCCGCTTTGCGGCCGCCGCACGCCGGCGCTCCCAGAGCCGCGTCACCACGCCAAAGCCGCGCAGCAGCACGCGCTGCGTCGCCTCTTCACGCGTCAAGGGCTCCAAATCCTCCACCTCGAGCACGTCTTCGGCGTCCACCTGCTCCGCCGCGGCACGCAGCCGAGCATACTGCAGGGCGCCCTGCGCCAGTTCCAGCCCGGGCACGCACGGACGCCCGCTGGCTGCGTCCACCATGAGCCGCCGGGTCACGAGAGAGAAAATGCGCGTGCGCCAATCCGAGCGCAGGAGCCACCACTTCACCTGCGCCGGGGGCGGGTCCACGAGCGCCACCAGGCCCTCGTCGCTCATCCACCGCCCCAGCGCGCTTGCCGAGAAACAGAAGGCGAACGACTGCTGCGTCTCGACGACTCGCACATGCAGCACGATGCAGAGCCCGTCCAGATCGCCCTCGCGCACCGCTGCAACAGCCGCCAGTACGGAGCAATTGACCCGCTCTTCGGTGAGCTCGCGTCCACGCACCACCGCAACGCGCACGCACTCGCGGTGCACGGTGGCTGCCAGCTTGGGCGAAAGCAAGCCGTCGCGCACGAGGCGTTCCACGCGCTCCGCGCTCGAGCGCGCCTGCGCCGCCGAGTACCCGACCAACTCCGCAAAGACGTCCTCCGCCGCCGCGTAGTGCGCCTTCTCCGCCGCCACGCGCGCCGCGTACCACCAGAGTGCCATTCCCGCGGCCTGCGCCTCGGCAATCTGATGCGCACGCATCTCCCGCGCCAGCTCGACGCGCTCCTGATGCAGTCGCGCCAAATCTGCGCGCTCATGCTCGCGCCGCGCCATCTCCTCGTTCACCTGCTCCTCGAAGGCGGCCGCGTCCACGGCGGCCGAGTACTCCGTGGAGTCTGTGAAGGAGTACGCCGAGACCCACAACGTTTCGTCCGTGTCGCGGAAGACCGCCATCAGGACCGCCTCCACCGGCATCTCTGTCTGCCCGGTGACGGCGTCCTGAACCACCGTGCCGTCGTCACGGGCCACGACGAGCGCCCGAAAGATGGCGCCCGCGTCGTTCACGCGGTGCGGGCTCCGCTCGCGGGCCAGTACGCGTTCCAAAATGACTGCGCCGGTCTTGAGCTGCTGCCGAGTCCCGGGGCCACGTGCCTCATTCATCTGCGCCAGCTTTGCGGTCACATGGGCGGACTCCGACTCCCCGCGCTGCAGCTTGAGCCTCTCGCTCACGCGAACGGCGCCCTGCAACGCGCGCTCTCCTGTGACCGACTGCACTTGACAGTCGGGACCCTCATGCGCCAATTCCTCGCGGCGGCCGGCCAAGCCGTGCACGCCGCGCACCGCTGGCGGGTACGCCACGCCGCCGTTGGCATCACCAATGCCGATGCGCTGCTCGAGGTCGGCGACCGGGTCTGCAGGCCGATTCGCACGCCAGATCACTGGGAGGTCGTACGCGAAGGTCTTCAGCCGGTTCCGCGCCCGCGCGGTCTTGGCTGCCGCAATGTTCTCCTCGCCGAGCCAGGCCGCGAAGTCGATGTGAACTGGATGCTCGCCAATGGTGATGACTGGGATGAAGATCTCCTGCTCGCGTTGCAGCCGATCCGCTTCCGCGGCGCGCATGAGGCTTGCGGCGCGCGCCTCCATGCGCAGTCGTTCGTCCCTGTACTTGGCGCGCAGGTCCACGGACGACCAGTTCGTCGGCCCTTGCAGTTCGTTCGCCTGCGTCAACGCCTTGAGCGCGTGCGTGCTGAGCCCGCGCTCCACAGCCGAAGTCTTGTTGGTGTCCAGCCACGCCGAGATGGCCAGCCGCCGCGGCACAGCGTGCTCCGCGCGCGGCGGGACCGTGCCAGGCGCGAAATGGCCATGCAACTGTACGAGCTCCCCCGAGCCGTGGGCCACAATGCTGACATGCTTGGGCTTGCGTGCCTGCAGCTTCTGGTCGCTAAGCGCGCGCATGCGCTCTCGCGCGGCGCGCTCGCCTTGAAGCGCCTGCTTCTCCTCGCCAGCAAAGAACGCCTTGGACGTCGGCGCCAACGGCGAGTCTGCTAGTTTCTGCTTCACGCGCGCGATGATGCTGGCTGCCGCGCTCGTTGCCTTGGGTTTGTACCTCGCCGGTGTCGTGAGGTCTGGCAGCGACTGGGTCTGCGCCTGCGCAGGTGAGGCGGCCCGTCGCGGCGGGAGCTGGGCGGTCTCGCGGACGCGCAGCTCCGGGATCTCCAGCGTGATTTCGCGCGGGTTCTCCGGCAAGGCCAGCCTCCGCTCGGCCTCGTCGGCGCTGCCGGCGCGCACGTCGGCTTCGGGCCGCGGCCTCTTCTCCCCTGCATGCTGCTGCTGCTGCTGCTGCTGCTGCAGCTGCTGCGCCTTGCGCTGCTGGAACTTGGCACGCACCGCCTCAGCCTTGGCCTTCTTGGTTGCGTCGCGCAGGATGCGCTTGGCCGAGCTCTCCACGTCGTACAGGAACTCGCGGTACTCACGCTCGGCCGCCTGCCGCTCGCGACGCCCCGCGCCACCGCCCGCGGTCGCCATGAGAGGTGCCCGTAAGGGCCCCCAGGCCCGCCCTGCGCGGCCACACGCCGCGTACTGTCCAGCCCTGCCTCGCCGCCGGCGAGCGAGCGAGCGCCGCGCCGGCCCGCAATGGCGCCGACGGCGCCGACGGCGCCGGAATCGCCGTGCGTGCGTGCCCCTTGCTTGTCGTCGTAGCGTGCGCACGCCATGCCATGCCATCTCAACTCATGACCCGCCTTGGCTCGCCCGTGTCCGTTGGGCGGGACTGGACACATGTGTCCCCATGTGGTGCGCGCGCGCGAAAGAGAAAGGCACAAGGAGGAAGAAGGGAGGGAGGGCGGGGCGCGCGCTCGTGTGGGGCTCTCGACTTGAGTCACGCGAAGACGATGCGGCGTTTGGGAGGCATCGCCGCGTACTCGCGCATGGCAGGCACGCAGGCAGGCAGGCAGGCAGGCAGGCACACATACGCAAAAGATGAATTGGACATGGTGGTGAAACGCGTAAGGAAAAACGTACACGCGCGCGCGCGCGCGCTCTTCTTGCTCTACTTGCGCTGCTTGCCACCCTTTTCGCCCTTGACAATGAAGCGCGAACGGCCGAAGCGCGACTCAATGGGCTCGCCCTTGGCGCGCTTGGGCTTGAGCTCCTGCGCCTTGCGCACGTGCGGCTTGCGGTTGGGGCCGTCGCGGTCGCGCCGCTTCTGCTTCTCCTTCTTCTCCTTGCGAATCTTGTCGGCGTTCTTAACCTCCTCGCGCACATCGGCGTTCGGGATGGCATTCGCGGCGGCCTCGCGCGACAGGCGTGCCAGCATGCGAACGTTGGTGCTGAGCTTGCCGGTGGGGTCATCCGGGGCGCTGCTGCTGGAGGACTCCACACCGCCGGCATTGGCCAAGCGCTTGCGGTGCTTCTTCTGCCACTTCTCATACAGCTCGCCGCGGTTCTTGACGCGAATCATGGTGCCGCTCTCGTTCTTGATGCGCTTGGCCTTGATATGCTCCTCCATGGACGCCTTAATGTAGCGCTTCTTGCGCTTGTCCCAATGGTAGGTGCGCTGCTTAAACATGATGTCATCCCTGCTGTCGGGCGCCAGGTCCAAAAGCGCGTCCTCCAGGCGGCCAGCCTGCGTCGGCTGCTTGTCGTCGTTGCGCATCGTGCCGCCACTGATGGACAGGTGCATGCTGGCGGCCGCGTCGTAGTTGTTCGGCACGGCGTCGATGTAGGCGTTCGGGTCGCGGAAGGCGCCGGCACTGAGGCCGCCGCCGAGGTCCGAGACGGCGCCAGAGGACGCCGCGAGGCCTTCGCCGCCCTCGTCCTCATCCTCTCCGCCCTGGCTCGCGTCCACGGCGGGCCGCACGGTGGGGAGACCCTTCTTCTTGAGCTTCTTGCGCTCAGCCTTGGACAGCCGGCGGCGCTGCGGGGCATCGGCGCCGTCCTCGACGTCGTCCTCGTCGGCGGGCTGGGCGGCGCGGCGATCGGCGCGCTCTGCGGCGGCCGCAAGGTCCTCCTCCTCCTCCTCGGCGGCCACCTTGCGCGCCTCCGCCTCGGAGGCATTGGCCGACGAGATGTCGGTGCGGCGGCGCTTCTCGGAGGCGATGACGGTGCCGTGCGCGCGGCGCTTCTTGACCATGGCCGTGGCGGCCTCGCCGAGCTTGTGGCCATTCTTGGAGTTTTCGATCTCGAAGACTGTGAGGCTGGGGCGGAAGCCGCGGATGGCGCGCAGGTGCTCATCAAGGCCCGGCACCTCGGCGGCGCCTTCGTTCATGACCGCCAGCAGCGGGTGCACGCGCGGCTGCGTGCCGATGGCCTTGCCGCGCTTCACGGAGCGGTGCGAGGCCTCCTTGCGCGTGCGCACGTAGAGCGAGTGCGCGTTGTCCACGACCTTGCGAAGCTTCTGCAGCTCGGGCGAGTCGTGGATGATGGCGTTGAGGCGCTCGGTCTCGTTGTCCAGCGCGCTCTGCGGGAAGCGGCCCACATCGACGTCGTCCGGCGTCATGGACGACAGCGAGTAGGTCGCCACGGAGCGATCCACGTTGGCCTCCTCCTCGTCCAGAACGGTGTCGAAGCCGCGCAGGCGGCGGCCCAGGAAGAGGTGCAGATCCACCACGTATGGCATCTCGTCGGGCGTGGCAAAGGAGAAGGCCGTGCCTGAGCGACCCTGGCGCGCGGCGCGGCCAACGCGATGCACGAAGAGCTTGGGCTCGGGCGGGAACTCGTAGTTGATGACGTTGTTGAGGAGCGGGATGTCAATGCCGCGCGCAGCGACGTCCGTGACGACGAGGATGCGCGTGTTGCCCTTGCGGAACTTGTCAAGGTTGTCCTGGCGCGCCATCTGGTCCATGGAGCCGAAGACGGCGCTGCACTTGATGGAGGCGCGCTCCCAGAGCATGTCCTTGATGTACTCGACGTGGTGGCGCGTGGCCGCGAAAATGATGGTCAGGTCGCGGGGCGCGATGACCTCGGTCAGAAGGTAGATGAGCGCCGCCATCTTCTCCTCGGTGCGCACCATGAAGAAGCCGAGCTTGAGGTTCTCGCTGATCTTGGTCTCGGCGTCCAGGCGAATCAGCTCCGGCTCCTGCAGGCCGGCGCGTGCGAATTCCATGAGCTGCACCGGCATGGTGGCGCTGAACAGCAGCGTCTGGCGCTGCTCCGAGAGCTTGTCGAGGATCTCCTTGAGCTGCAGCGCGAAGCCCATCTCGAAGAGGCGGTCCGCCTCGTCCACCACGAAGACCTCGACGCGCTTGAGGCTGAGGTCGTTCACCTCGGCCAGAAGATGCACGAGGCGGCCGGGCGTGGCCACGAGAATATCTGGGTTGTTGGCCAGCGCCTCAAACTGCGCCGTGAGTGCGTCGCCGCCCTGCAGCAGGCAGGCGCGCAGCGTGGTGAACTTGCCCATCTTGATGGCGAACCGGTACGTCTGCTGCGCGAGCTCGCGCGTCGGGCTCAGCACGAGTCCGCGCGCGCCCACCACGGCCGAGTGCGTCTGCAGCTTCTCCAGCAGCGGCACCAAGAAGGCGGCGGTCTTGCCGGACCCGGTGCGCGCCATAGCCACGATGTCGCGCCCGGTCAGCGCCACGGGCAGCGCCTTGCGCTGGATCGGCGTCGGCACATTATACCCGAGCTTGAGCACGCCCTGCAGCACCGGCCTGCTCAGGCCGAGCGTCTGGAAGCCGCCGCCGCTGCTCTTCTTGCTCTTCTTGCCCTTGCCGCCCGCCTCGCCCCCGTGCGCGTGCTTGTCCTGCTGCTGCCGCCCGTAGCCGCGGCCGCCATCATCGAAGCCCTCCAGCGGGCCGTCGGCGGGCGCTGCGGCCGCCACGCCGCCCTCCTCTGCGCCGCCCCTGGGCCTCTTCTTGGCGCTGCCCTTCTTCTGCGGCGCCATATCGTCCCCCTCGCGCTCGTACCCCTCCAGCCAGCCGCCCGCCCAAGCCGCGCCGAGCCGAGCCGAGCCGAGCCGAGCCGAGCCGAGCCACGGCGGCGGCCTCGAGCTGGAGCCCGACCTCGACCTCGACCTCGACCTCGACCTCGACCTCGGCCGCGGCCTCGCCGGCCAGCGCAGCGCAGCGCAGCGTCGAGGTGGCGCGGCGCGGCGCGACCACCAAGCGGTTCTGTGCCAGGCGCCAGTGGCTGGCCAGGGGGGCAGGTCGCGCGCGGCGGGGCGGGGCCCTGCCGGCGCGGAGGTGGCGCCCGCGCGGCCGGGCGCGCGCAGACTCGCGCAGCACCCCCCGGCGGCGACGTCCAATCGTCGCCGCCGCAGCCTCGATCTGCTGCGCCGCCAGAGCGGAGTCGCTGCGCGCGGCGGAGGGCTGCGCGCGCGGGCGGGCGGGCGGCGGCGGCGGCGGGAGGAGGAGGAGGAGGAGGAGGAGCAGGTCGCCTGCTCGCGGCGGCGTGGCCGGTGCGCTTGCAGCGCAGGTCGCGGCCGCGCGGGGCAGGATGGGCAAGAAGAGCGGCAAGCGCGCGTCCATGGGCGGCGCTGAGGGCGGCGTGGGCGAGGAGCAGCTCAAGGGCGACTTCTCGATCGAGCCGTCGTCCGAGACGCCCAAGCTGGACACGAGCGACTGGCCGATGCTGCTGAAGAACTTCGACAAGCTTAACATCCGCACGGGCCACTACACCCCCATCCCGAATGGGCACAACCCGCTGAAGCGGCCGATTGGCGAGTACGTCAAGTCGGGCTTCATCAACCTGGACAAGGCGTCGAACCCGAGCTCGCACGAGGTGGTGGCCTGGGTGCGGCGCATTCTGCGCGTGGAGAAGACGGGCCACAGCGGCACCCTGGATCCCAAGGTGACGGGCTGCCTCATCGTCTGCATCGACCGCGCCACGCGCCTGGTCAAGTCGCAGCAGTCGGCCGGTAAGGAGTACGTCGCGGTCGTGCGCCTGCACAGCGCTGTGGAGTCGGAGGCGAAGCTGGCGCAGGCCATCGAGACGCTCACGGGCGCGCTCTTTCAGCGCCCGCCGCTCATCAGCGCCGTCAAGCGCCAGCTGCGCATTCGCACCATCTACAAGTCGAAGCTCATCGAGTTCGACCAGGAGCGCAACCTGGGCGTCTTCTGGGTCAGCTGCGCCGCCGGCACCTACATCCGGACGCTCTGCGTGCACCTCGGCCTCATCACGGGCGTCGGCGCGCACATGGCCGAGCTGCGAAGAGTGCGCTCGGGCGCCGTGTCCGAGGACGACGGCATGGTCACGCTGCACGACGTCCTCGACGCGCAGTGGCAGCTTGACAACAGCCAGGACGAGACTTACCTGCGCCGCGTGGTCCGGCCGCTCGAGGCGCTCCTGGTCAGCATGAAGCGCATCGTCGTCAAGGACAGTGCCGTCAACGCCATCTGCTACGGCGCCAAGCTCATGATCCCCGGCCTGCTCCGCTTTGCGGACGACATCGGCAACGGCGAGGAGGTCGTGCTCATGACGACCAAGGGCGAGGCCATCGCCATTGGCATTGCCGAGATGACCACGGCCGTCATGGCCACCGTCGACCACGGCGTCGTCGCCAAGATCAAGCGCGTCATCATGGAGCGCGATCTCTACCCGCGCCGCTGGGGCCTCGGCCCGGTCGCCACCAAGAAGAAGGCCATGGTCAAGGAGGGCCTCCTGGACAAGTACGGCCGCCCCAACGACAAGACCCCGGCCGACTGGGCGCGCAAGGACCTCTCCCCGCCCGCTGCCGCCGTCGTGGCCGAGGCTGCCGTCTCCGCCGCCGCCGCCGTGGCCGCCGCTGACGAGGACACCAACGGCAAGGACCCGGAGACCCCTTCCAAGAAGTCCAAGAAGGACAAGAAGGAGAAGAAGGAGAAGAAGGAGAAGAAGCGCAAGGCTGATGGCGACGATGACGAGACCACCGACGCCACCCTCTCCGAGAAGAAGAAGAAGAAGAAGAAGAAGAAGGCCAAGGTCGAGGACAGCGACGATGAGTAGGCACGCTAGCGATCAGAACACGAGTAAGAGCCTTTGGTTAATTGTGAGCTTTTGCTTAGCAGATGGGCGCGGAAATGACGTGCTTGAGCGTGGGAAGCTAGCTCCACGAGTAAAACCAGGTTTCGCTTGCTCTTGGTTTGGTGTTCGGCATGTCAGGAAAACGTGGTATGTGTGTGTGCGAAAAGGTGCTTTGCAACGAGGCCTCGTCGACAACTTCACGTGGTCTGGCAGCGGCCCTCATGTCTCTTGTTCTTGTGCGCCCCGGCCACGGTAGCGCTCCCACTCTTAGGTCTCTTACAAAGGATAAGTTCTTCTCATTAGCCTCATTAGCAGCCGCACTGCTCCGCGCTGCGGTCCTCGACGGCGTGCACGCGCAGCGTGTTGGGGATGTAGAGCTCCTCCTGGGTGTCTTGCTTGAGCGCCGCCTCGGCGATGGCGTAAAAGGCCTGGTCCACGTTGATGGCGTCCTTGGCGGAGGTCTCAAAGTAGGGAATCTCGTGCTCGACGTCCTGCGCGCACCAGCGGCGCGCATTCTCCTCGGGCACGCGGCGTTCGTCCGCCTTGTCAACCATGTTGCCCAAGACCGCAAAGGGAAAGCGTTCTGGGTCGCGCGGCGCGCTCTGCAGAAGGAACTCGTCCCGCCAGTTCTGCAGCGAGTCGAAGGATTTGGGCTTGGTGATGTCGTACACAAGCATACATGCGTCGGCGCCGCGGTAAAAGGCCACGCCGAGCGACTGGAAACGCTCCTGGCCGGCCGTGTCCCAGATCTGCAGCGTCACCAGCTTATCGTCGATCACCACCTCCTTGGTGGTGAAGTCTGCGCCGATCGTGGTCTTGTACTGCTTGCTGAACCGCTGGTTCACGTACTGGTTCATCAGCGACGTCTTGCCCACGCCGCTGTCCCCAAGGATGATCACCTTGAGCAGAACTTTCTTCCGGTGCGCCATCCTCCTCGCGTGCTCGCCGCCGCTGCTTCCGCCTGGCCTCCTCCGCGCCCTCCTCTCCTCTCCTCTCCTCCCTGCCCGCGCCCTTGCTCGCGCGCCTTCGCCTCCCGCCGCGCCCTCTCGCGCGCGAGCTCGCGCGCCGCGCGGTCCGCGTCGGCGCCGCCGGCGAACCTTTCCCGCCTTTCCCGCCTTTCCCGCCGCCGCCGCCGCCGCCGCCGCCGCCGCGCCGCGCCGCCGCCGCCGCTGCCGCCGGCCGCCGCGCTGCCCGCGCCGCCGCCGCTGCCGCGCCCCGCCCGCGCGCCGCGTCTGCGATTTGATCGCGCCGCGGGGTGACGGTCTTGCCTCTTCTCTCTCTCTCTCTCTCTCTCTCTCTCTCTCTGTCAGATGATCGTTCGAGCCGCGGCCTCGCCGCGGCGGGCGCGGCCGGCCGGCCGGGGCGGATCGCACGCGACCGCGGGGAAGCAGGCGGCGGATGCGAGGCCGCGCAGCGCGCCCCGTTCCCTCTGGCCTCGGCGTCGGCGTCGGCGAGCGGTTGACTGACCACTGCCAGCGCAGCGCCAGCGGCACGAGGATCGGGCGAACTTAGCTCGCCTCCCCGCGTGCTTGGTTGCTGGGGCAAGGTACCTGCCGACCGAGGCGGACGCGGGCTGGACGGGCTGCCTGCACAGGCCGTCGTGGTCAGGATGGTTCGCAGAAGGGCGTCCGAGTCGTATCTGGTCGCCGGCTGACTGCTGCCACTCGCCGTCAGCATTGAATGCGTGTTGCCAATGGCAGGTTTTGGAGTTCACTCCACCACGTCACCACGTCGTCCTTCTCCACGTTCTTCTCCGCCTCGCCCGAGAAGCGTTGATGTTGTGAGGCACTGGGCTCTTCAAGCCGCACGCACGCAATCGCGGCTGGACATCTAGCCCTGAGCCACATGGTGCTTCCGAGGCCGTCCGAGTCGTGCAGGACAGACTTGGCCGCGCCCTCCGGCATGACGTGGACCTCTGCCACTGCTCGCGCGGGCTGGCCGCCGACCCGCGCGCCAATTCCCCTTCGCCGCCTGCCTGGACCTCTGGACCTCTGGGCCTCTGGACCCCCCTGGACCTCTGCTCCTGGCCCTGCTCCTGGTCCTGGTCCTCGCCCTGGTCCTCGCCGCGCTCGTACCTGACCGCGCCAACGAGCGCCAACCTGAACTTGAACTTGAAGGCGGCCAGCCCGAGCCAGGTCAAACGCAGCAGGCGCTCAGCCTCGGTCTCTGCGAGCCCGCGCAGAAACAGAAGAGCTGCGGCGGCCACGGCGGCGGCGCGCGGCGGCGGCGGGCGGAGCAGGGCGGCGCGGCGCGGCGCGGCGCGGGCGCAGCGCGGCGCGGCAGGTCGGCGCGGCGCGCGGCGCGCGCGGCAGCGGCCTCGCGGCGCGGCAGCGGCGGCCTGCATCACGGGCCCCGAGACTCGCCGAGACGAGACGAGACCTGGCGAGCCTCGACTCCGCCGCTCGCGACTCCGCCGCTCGCGCGCGAGCTGACAGGAGCTGAGCGGCGGCCGACGCGCGCGCGATGGGCTGCACCGGGTCCACGTGCGCCGGCGGCGCGCGCCCGCCGGCTGCCGAGGCGGCGCGCCCGGGACAGGCCGCTCGGGACCGAGAGGAGGAGGCGCAGACCAACGAGCCCAAGTCTGAAGTGGCCAAGCAGCAGAAGCAGCAAGAGCAGCAGCAGCAGCAGGCCTCCGTGGAGGAGCTGGCCGACAAGGAAAAGGGCAAGCTGAAGGAGGCGGCGACGGCCGAAGAGGCGCAGACGGTCGAGAAGCTGGCGGAGAGCCACCCGGAGCAGACCGAGGTGGTCCGGTCGCAGACCGAGGTGGCCAAGACGCCGACCGAGGTGGCCAGGTCTCAGCCCGAAGTAGCCAAGCCGCAGGGCGAGCTGGGCAAGCCGCAGACCGAGGTGAGCAAGCCGCAGACCGAGTTGGAGACGTCGACGGCGGCCGCCGAGGCGGAGCAGAACACATCGACAAGAACGGGCTCCAAGCAGGCGCAGGCGCCGAAGCTGGTGCCGCAGGAGGGATCGGAGCCGGAGCAGGAAGAAAAGGGCACGGACAAGGCCGACGAGGAGCAGGAGGATGGGGCAGGCGGCGCCAAGATCGGAGCAACCATCGTGCGCGTGCTGCACGCGGGCGAGGTGGAGGTGGCGGATGCGCTGCGCAAGGGCGATGACAAGATGGCGCACTGGCTCATTCCGCCGACACCAACGAGCGTGTCGAGCGAGCAGGGCGGACACTTTCACAGCCAAAAGACGCACGCCGACAGCGACGCTTCGAGCGTGGCGTCGCGCATGACGGCGCCCATTGTGCTGGACTCCAACACGCTCGGCCTGGACGCGTACGCAGACTGGCTCATGCCACGCAACCAGCGCAGCCAGAGCGTGCGCGTGCCGAACCGGCGCGGATCCGCGCGGCGGCGCACGCAGGGCCACAGTCAGAGCCAGCGCATGCAGGGTAGCAAGGCGCAGGAAAAGGTGCTCACCACGGACTTTGTGCTGGAAGACCTGCGCAACATCATGGCTGGCCTGCACAAGCTGGGCGACGGTAAATCAAGCACAGGCCGACGGGCCGCCTCGACGTCCGCGTCCGAGCCCACCTCGGGCAAGGGCCGCCGCTCGTCGACGCAGTCCTCCGACTCCTCGACCGCCTCCAACAACGGCCGTCTCAAGCGCGGCGGCGCCGCCGCGGCCGTCGACACGGACGAGTTCAACATGCGCTTCCGCGCGTCCTCGGCGCAGCGTGACGGCCCACCTTCCTCCTATTCCTTCCGCAACATGGTCTCCAGCTGATTTGGCTCGGAGCGGGCCGCACGGAATGGCACCATGGTCTCCAGCGGACTTGGCTCCTATCTGGCCGCACGGAATGGGAACGTGGTCTCCAGCTGATCTGGCTCCAGTCTGGCCGCACGGAATGGCAACATGGTCTCCAGCTGATCTGGCTCCAGTCTGGCCGCACGGAATGGCAACATGGTCTCCAGCTGATCTGGCTCCTGTCTGGCCGCCCTTTCTGTGGAAGGCGTGTGCCGCGCGGGACCTCTGCATGTGCACTTGTACCAGTACCAACAAAGCAAAAAGTGTGATTCTTCAGATTTCACTGAAACCCCCATGATAATCTTTCTCTCTTCTCTTTCTGACCTTTGCTTCCTCCCCCCTCCATTCCCCGAAGGCGCAGGCTGCACTCGATCGACGACGATGCCGCGAGAGGGTAGGCGCACGCACTCCAAGCAGCTGCAAAAGGAGGTTCTCTGCTGAGCCAGACGACTATTAGGTTACGTTCCGCTGTCACGTCACGTGTTCGCTGTCTGACTCCACCAATACGGCGCTCAGGGAACTCTCAAAAGGCCTTGCGGGGGGGGGGGGGGGGGGGGGCGGGGGGGGGGGGGGGGGGGGGGGGGGGGGGG